>VWYK01014633.1:2044-14867 GCA_013399775.1 Semnornis frantzii | reverse complement strand
AAAAAAAAAACAACCCTAAAACCTGAGATAGAACATATTTTGATTCTTAGTTGAATGTGACCTTTCAAAGTAACAGTTATTCCTCGAGATAGCTTCAAAATGTGACATCTCTATTATACAAGATCTTTTAGGTAATCCACGGATTCTCAGTGGCTCAGCTTCGGAGAAAGGAGAGGAAGCAAGGAGGAAGTATGGTTCTTGTGAAATAGGAAATAAAAGTGAGAATAAAGGCTTGTGCCAAAAGATTTTAGAAGTTTTTGCACCACACTTTAACAGCAGTAAATATTTCTAAACCATACAAATGTGCCTGCCTGGGTACTGAAAACTGAAATCCAGACCACCGGATTGTGAAGAGGCCACGAAGATACTGAGAGGGCTGCAGCAGCTCTGCTGCGAGGACAGGCTGGGAGAGTTGGGGCTCTGCAGCCTGGAGAAGAGAAGGCTTCCAGGACACCTTAGAGTAGCCTTCCAGGATCTGAAGGGGGCTACAGGAAGGCTGGGGAGGGACTATTGACAAGGTCTTGCAATGCCAGGACAAGGGGCAATGGGTTTGAAGTGTCAGAGGGGAGATTGAAAGTGGATGTTAGGAGGAAGTTGTTTGGAGTGAGGGTGGTGAGACACTGGCACAGGTTGCCCAGAGAGGTTGTGGCTGCTCCCTGCCTGGAGGTGTTCAAGGCCAGGTTGGATGAGGCCTTGAGTGACCTGTGCTAGTGGGAGGTGTCCCTGCTTATGGCAGGGGGTTGGAGCTGGATGATCTTTGAGGTCCCTTCCAACCTTACCATTCTATGATTCCATGATTACTTTTTTAAACAATCCCATGTAGTACAGGCAAAGCTGGGTTTTTGTTTGTGTGAACTCACCTTTCCTAAACCCAGCATTTAATACAGAGAGTTGAGCAATTATTTCTCTTGCCAAAATAAACAGATAGCTATTAAATACAGCAAATATTTGGTTTATAAACCAAAAAAAGAAGAGAAAGTGTTTTAAAATATTGCATATATTTGCAAATGGTGTATATATTTACTTCTCCTTCTTTATCTACAGTACAACTAAAATTTTAAATTGCCAACATTCCATTTGATTCCTTGTTTTGAATTCAGATAAGCAGCATTGAATTTTCCTAATTTGTTTACAGCCACTGTTGTGCTTAACTGAGGTAGTACAGTAACCAGCTCATAAGAGTCTCCACACAGCAAAGGTGTTAATGAGCTGAGGATACCCATGAAAACCTGGAGGAGCAGCATATCTCAGTTTTGCTTGCTTTCAGGTTATGTTATAACCAGGAAGGTCAAATTGTAGCAGTTCCTTTTTCCCTCCATGCACTGATTTCTCCAGATTGTTTTTCTCAGTGTTTACTTCAGTTTACAGTTTCCACTGCAAGACTAAGCTGATGGAAATGCATCAAATTTGATCTGCTTACAGTGGAAAAATGTCTTAGGTTTTTAGTTAGTATATTCATACTAGTTAAGCATCCATTAATATTGGTTACAACACAGCAGTGATAGTATTCAGACTCTTGTCAGGCAAAGAAAGACAAAACCCTTCCTTCAGCCTTCTTTCTTGGTTCACAGAAGGTTTGATAGTGAGTGGAGATGGCAAAAGAAGAAGAAGAAGTATCAGAGCAAGCTACTTGCCAAAATAAAACCCAAAAATAGCATGATAAGCACAACATCATATCTAAAATATTGTATACATTGCTTATGCCATAATCAAGCTACAGCTCTATGATCATAGTTGAGATTCTCATGAGAACGTGTTCTAACTTGCTGAAATCACTCAAGGTAAAGAAATTGAATCAGTAGCTTGCAAGAGAATGCAAACCAAAAATCCTGAGAAGTGAGGGAAATAAATTTCATTCAGCATCTGCAATAGCATAGATGGACTTCCACAGGCAGTGGTTTGGTTATGAACAAGTATCTGAGTCTCATGATTTCATTCAGTAACTTCTGCTTAGCATCCCCCCAGAAATTTTAAGTAGGATGTTAATATCAAAGGAAGTCAGGACATAGACATAAGGCAAATTCCAGCTTCCTAATCCAGGAATCTTAGCATTGAAATGGCTACAAAGCAGAATATGTCAAGATAGAGAAATGCAAGAGTGAGCTGAACAGAGTGGAATGATGGAACAAAGCAGTCCCAGGTCATTTGAGTCTTTAATTCAATCTAAAGTGTATTCTATAAGAGAAAATTATCCTCAGTTTGACCTACTACTCCTAAAACATTATCAGAAGTGAATCTTATTCTAAGGTGTTCTACACATGATGCTGAGACTGTCAAATACTACTGCACATCAGTAGATATTTTTCTTCCAGCTGGTGATGATTAAAGAAGGTACTTGTATTAGTGCTGTTAGAGCAGAAGACTCATGAAAGCAATTCTAAGGTAGCTGATCAGCTCCAAACGATTTTCACACAGATTTCTGCCAGTTACTTCTTTCTGCCTTCAGGAACTATCAATGGAAAGCAAAATAATAGGTTACAAGATTCAATAGCAGATGTTCCTGTTAATATAATCAATAGAATCAATAAATCAAGTGTTTGTTGGGGGGTTTTTTTTGTTATATAAGAAATTATTAGCAACTCTTCAAGCCAGTTGAATCTTCTATTTAACCTTAATACAGTTCACTTTTGTCTAATGGCTTTATTGATTTCTTTGTTGGAGGCTTGGGGAGGGAGGTGCTTTTTCCTTTCTTTGCCTTTCTAAAGGAACAGCATAGGGAAAGAACTAGTCCAATATTTTTACACCTAGTCAAAAGTGATTAATTTTCTTTGCCCATTTCATGCCCTTCATATATGTGTCATAAGCTTCCAATTAGAGTTCCTAGGCACATTCCTTTCAAATCAAAGCAATAAAGCTGGTACTAACCTGGTTGCAAATCCATGCTCTGCAACAGATTTCCTCTTATACCTGACATCTAAACATTTTAGTGGATCTGGGTTGAATTGACTTGTCTCTCCAACTCATAAAATTTAATACACATCAACTTAATTGCAATGTGTCAGGGAAGAAAAGAAGAAATGTCAGGAATAGCTCAATTATATTTTCTTCTCATGATAAGAAGCATGAGAGGAATGCAGCCAAAATGAATGTTTAAATACAAGTTATTAGAAATCAAAATAGTCAAGTTAGACACAAAAAGGAAAGAGGAAAAAAAAACAAATCAAAACCAAACCAAAACACTTATCACAGAATCACAGAAACATTCAGATTGGAGAAGACCCTCAGGATCACCAAGTCCAACCCATAACCCTACTCTACAAGGTTCACCTTAAGACACCCCCAAGCTCTTTATGTATATATAACTTATATATTCACACAGTTACATGATGTACAAATTTATTTTAAGATGAAATTATCTCTTCTTCCTTTAGTTTATGGACTTCAGACCCTTTCTGTAAGTGGATTCATAACTAGCCAAAGACAGAAACAAGAACATCAGCAGCCCAGAAAAAATTCCCACATTGCTTCACTGAAAACCCTTAGTTAAGAAGAAAATGAAAGAAAGATCATGATAAATACACTAATAGAAGCTACAGCAGAGAGTGCAACACTTCTAACAGTCCTTTCTCATAGAGAGG
Source organism: Semnornis frantzii (assembly GCA_013399775.1). NCBI lineage: Eukaryota > Metazoa > Chordata > Aves > Piciformes > Ramphastidae > Semnornis > Semnornis frantzii. The sequence continues at coordinate 11,289 of VWYK01014633.1, read as the reverse complement.
TCTGCTCCAGCAGCAATGAGGCATCCACTGGAACTGGAGAGAGGGCATTTTTTTAAATCACTGTAAGAAAATCCTCCACCTACACAAAATCCACCTGCAGAGGTCTTGGCCACAAGAGTGGTACTGAGGTCAAAGTCTTCCAGAGATCCATTGCAAGATTATTAGTAGGAGGACAATCAACAGCCACACTTCCAGTTAACTGAGACTGACATAACTATGTTGATGTCATTAATCCTTGGCCTTATAAGCACTGACCATCCTGTGTGGTTAGGATCAAAAAAAAAAACCCTGCCCTGCAAGAATGTTATTGACCATTGCATGTTTTTGTCTGAAAAACACTCAATAGTGTGGTATGGACTACTATGAGCAAGTAGAGCATGCCCAGCTTTATGATCTTAACATGAGCCAGCAATGGTCACTGGCAGCCCAGAAGCCAACCACATCCTAGGCTGCATCGAAATGAGTGACACCAGCAGGGCAGGGAGGGGATTCTCCCCCTCTACTCTGCTCTAGGGAGACACCACCTGCAGCATTTTGTTCCTGTGAGAAAAGCCCAGCAGCAGCCTCTCCACAATGTCCCTTCAGGTAGTTGTAGGCAAAATATATTTCTAACAGAATCATAGAATGGCTGAGGTTGGAAGGTACTTCATAGGTCATCCACTGCAACCACCCCACCATGGGCAGGGACTCCTCTCAACAAACTTGGCTGCTCGAGGCCTCATCCAACCTGGCTTTGAACATCCCCAAGGAGAAGCCATCCACAACCTCCCCTGGTAGCCTATTCCAGAGTCTCCATCACCCTCATATTGAAGAAATTCTTTCTGAGTTCCAGTCTGAACCTACTCTTCCCCAACTTCAAAGCATTCCCCTCTGTCCTACCACTAAACACCCTCATGAAAACTCCCTCTCCTTCAGGTGGGGGTGGGATCCCTGCACGTGTTGGAAGGCAGCTTTAACATGGCTTTTTAAAAAATTCAACATTAATGAAAAAGTTCTGATTTCTGTGGAAGGCATTGCAATGATTTGCCCATTTAACATTGACACTACTGGAGCTTAGGCTGCCTAGCTGGCCCTAGCTCCTTCTAGACTAACTCTGAGCCTGACAGCAACTTCCTTCTCCTCTTACACATTCTCATATTACATTTTTTCCTCTTCTTTTTGTTTTTTTTTTTTTCCCCCCTTATTTTTTTTGTTCAGCTTAACCTGTGTGTTTATGTAGTACAACAGATTCTGGTCACTAACAATTACGACCTACCTGTGGCTGCATTTATTGACAGCCACTGGTCCCAAGTGATAATTCAACTTTTTTCCACCTCTCTTATCAGCTGAATTAAATAATATTGTTAGATGCAAGAGAGCAGTAGATTACAGTTACTGTGAAAAGCAAGTCATGGTTATGTAAGCAAGGTCAGCATGTCTTGCATTTCCTATGATTTAGTAGATTTTGAGGTACGTCCTAACTGTCTCTGTGGTCTTTAAGAGTTCATGTCACTCCCTGAGAACAACTTTATTGTGGACTGCAGCAGACTGAGGGGGGGATCTTCTTAATTCACATCAACCTCTAAAGGGTTGAGGTGATGAGGAAAAGGCTGGGCTTTTTCAGTAGTGCCCAGTGATGGGACAAGAGGGAACAAGTACAAACTAGAATGGTAGGTTTCATCTGAGCCTAAGGGAATAAATTGGTTAGATCGAGGTTGATGGAGCCCTGGACCAGGCAGACCAAAGAGGTTTTGCAGTCTCCTACTCTGGAAGCTTTCAAAACCTATCAGACATGTTAGATGCTGGAAGGTGTGCAGAGAAGGGCAGCAAGGCTGGGGAGGGGCCTGGAGCGCAGCCCTGTGAGGAGAGGCTGAGGGAGCTGGGGGTGTGCAACCTGCACAAGAGGAGGCTCAGGGTAGAGCTCATTGCTCTCTGCAGCTACCTGAAGGGAGGTTGTAGCCAGCTGGGGTTGGGCTCTGCTGCCAGGCAGCCAGGGACAGAACAAGAGGACACAGCCTCAAGCTGTGCCAGGGCAGGTTCAGGCTGGACATTAAGAAGAAGTTCTTCATGGAAAGAGTGATTGGCATTGGAATGGGCTGCCCAGGGAGGTGGTGGAGTCCCCATCCCTGGAGGTGTTTAAGAGGAGGCTTCATGAGGCACTTAGTGCCATGGGTTAGTTGGTTAGAAGGTGTTGTGTGGTAGGTTGAACTCGATGATCCTAAAGGTCTTTTCCAGCCTGGTTAATTCTGTGATTCTGTGCAACCTGCTCTAGGCATTAGCAGAGAGGTTGGACTAGATGATCTCCAGAGGTCACTTCCAACCTCCACAATCCTGTGGGGGACTGTAGCAGCCCTTAGTTACTGTAGAATAGCATTGTCCATTTCCTGAACAATGCTTTAGGTCCTCCCTTGCTGGCTACCTTTCACTACCAGCGAAACAGCTGTTTCCTATGTGCCTGAGGAAGAGACCTACCCCCATTTTGAAATGCCTACATAGTTTCTTTACACAGCAGTCCTGGACCACAGAGCAGCTTGAGACAACAGCCAGGAACTGAAATATGGCTTGTAATTCTGTGAAAAGTGGTCTCAAGACAAGCAAAAGTTTCATTATTCTAGAAGCTTGTGCTCTTGAGGAAAGCTGGGTTTTTACTCCCTCCTGACTAGGTTTTCCTGAAAGATGACAGCTTCATCACAGGCTCCTCTGTGCTTTGGAGCTGGTTCCCACTATGGAACTTAGTTGGCTCTGTCTTCCCCCAGACACTGCCTGTTCCAAGAGATTCTTCAGGGATCGCTCTAATTGCCCTGCAATTCGTTGTGAGAGGGCTTTAAATCAAACCACGTTTCTTTGGCAAATCTATAGCAGGAGAGAGAGAAGAATGAAACACCAGACCAAAAAATAATCATGTCTGAGTGTATACTGTGGAAAAACATTTCCAGGCAACGTGTGCTATGGAAAACTCACCTACCAGGTGCTGAAACATTCACTTGGACGTGCAGCACGCTATGAGCCAGGCCTTCCCTCAGAATCTTGTCAAAGCAGCATGAGACTGTCTGAAGGCAAAATCCACTCACCAAGGTTGGCTGCAAGATCACCTGTGCTAACAGCCGTTTGGGGCTTTTGGAGTCCTCACAGCATTTTAGGGTTGCAAGCAGGCTAGCCAAGTTAATTAATTCCTTTGGACCACATCATTCATAAAGAAAAATGACATTCCTTTGCAAACAGCTGAGGCCTTGCTAGGTTTTTTTTAAAGTCCCTCCAATGAACAGACATGAACACATTTCTTTTTTATGAGCCTTCTGGCTTTCACAGAAATGCTATTATAATGTTCTTTGACAACTGACATGGCTAGCACACCCAGCTCATTGTCCTTACCTTATGTGTTTTCCAAGCCAACACTATCCAACTAGCTGGACAAAGGGTACAGTGTAATTAATTACATCAGCCTCCCAAATCTGTGTAAATAGAGACTGAATCTCAGTGCCATAAATACTTGTTGTCACTTATGCTTAAATACCTTTGACTCTTGGATGTAATCACAGTGGGCAGGCAGTTTAATGACCCTGAAAAACAGTTATGATATTTATAGAAATGGAAGCATAGAATGGTAAGGTTGGAAGGGACCTCAAGGGCCAGTCAGTTCCGACCCCCTGCCATAGGCAGGGACACCTCCCACTAGCACAGGTCACTCAAGGACTCCTCCAACCTGGCCTTCAACACCTCCAGGCAGGGAGCAGCCACGACTTCCCTGGGCAACCTGTGCCAGTGTCTCACCACCCTCACTGCAAACAACTTCCTCCTAACATCCACTTTCAATCTCCCCTCTGACACTTCAAACCCATGCCCCTTGTCCTGGCATTCCCAGACCTTGTCAATAGTCCCTCCTCAGCCCTCCTGGAGCCCCCTTCAGATCCTGGAAGGCTACTCTAAGGTCTCCTGGAAGCCTTCTCTTCTCCAGGCTGCAGAGCCCCAACTCTCTCAGCCTGTCCTCACAGCAGAGCTGCTGCAGCCCTCTCAGCATCTTGGTGGCCTCCTTTGGACTCGCTCCAGCACTTCCATGTCCTTCCTGTGCTGGGGGCTCCAGAACTGCACACAGGACTGCAGGTGAGGTCTGAGAAGAACAGAGCAAAGGGGCAGAGTCCCCTCCTTTGCCCTGCTGGCCACATTTCTCTTGTTGCAGCCCAGCACTCAGTTCCTGTCTGGGCTGCACTCACACTGTAGCCTCATCTTGAGCTTTTCACCAACCCGTTGATAGATATCCACAGTTTCCTTCCTCCCTTCCAGTTCATTCACAGTAGTGGCAAGGTGCCTGCTCAGAGGCTGCTCAGATCCCTATTCCTAACGTACAATGCGGTGGGTTTGCATAAGTAGCTTGCCAGAAAGGGGGAAAAATGTCTTTCTGATAGTGTCCTATTATGTGCCAACCCTGCCACATTGGTGCCACATGCCTCTTTTCAAAAGATTATGCCTTTCCATATTTAGCTACAGAAAATAGCTTACACATTTCTTGTAAACAGCATATTTTCCAACCAGAAGTGTTGTGCATAGCTGCTTAACACATAATAATAAGAATGGCAACTCCTAAATAAACAGCATATGAGTACTTACCCTCTACCCCGAGCAAGAAATAGGAGTTGAGAAAACATAGGTGCAATAGATCAGACCAGTACAGAATCACAGAATGATAGAGCTTGGAAGTGACCTCTGGAGATCTAGTCCAACCCCTTGCCAGGGCAGGGTCACCTACAGCAGGCTTTTGAAAGACTCCAGAGAAGACTCTGCCACCTCTTTAGGTAGTCTTCTCCAGTTGTCTGCCCACCCTTAAAGTAAAGAAGTTTCTTCTCTTGCTTAGATTGAGCTTCCTGTGTTTGTGCCCATTACCTCTTGTCCTGTCACTGGGCACCACTAGACAAAACCTGGTCCCATCCTCCTGAGGTGAGACTAAAACCTGTGGCAGTGATTGTAAAATCTACTACTATCCAGCGTGGGGTTAACTTGCATCTTCACCTGCCTGTAGTTTTGATGTGGCATCCATGTTCAAATTGATTATCATAAGGACCATTTTAGGTGGATCTGTCTCTCCTTGTGCCAGGTACATTCTTGTCTTTTTCATGCTCTTACATGAATTTAAAATTCATTCAATAAAGACAATTAACTGCACCTGTATTATTGAGGGATGTGCATAACCTTCCCTTATTAAAACCACTCCAAACTAAAATTATAATTACTCACAATCTGACCTTGGGAAGAGTGAGAGGAGATAAATTTTGCCTACAGCACTAAGTAGTCACCCAGATTAATGCACTGCTGGGTAGGAGTCAAGTATTGGGTGATGAGTTGCAACAGCAAAACTTACACAATGGCAAGGGAGTAGAACTCTTCCACTCCCAAACAAAAGGAACTGACCAGAGTTACACCAACACACAGCGTCTATGTAAGGCACTAATCTTGACCTCAAGTGTTACCTGAACATTATTGATGCAAATTATACAAATGTACATTCACATTTGAGCAAACACATTCCTGAGGCAGATGAATGAATAGCTTACTGAGTGACCTGCACGCACACTTACTCCAGAATTCAGGCTTCCTGCCTAAACATTTGAGAGTGGTTTGGAAAATTCTACCTCCTTTAGTGCAACACAAATTTTGGTTGAGCTCAGAAATGAAAATGTTGTGCCAAAGACTGTAATAACCTAACGTTAGTCAGATGGAAGAACAGAAGCTTCCAAACAGGAAGGAAGTAGTTTGTCCCTAGAGAGCTCAATGTTTAACCAATCCTTCCAACATCACTACAGTGACATCATTTCCCCAATACCATCACAGCTGTAACTGCAAGAAGATAAAGTATTTGTTTATTGTTAGTGAATAGTCATATAAATGATGACTACTGCCTTATATCTTTAGCCTTTAGACCTCCTTGTTCCTGCTCTGGCAGATTCCCAGAATATCCCATACAGCATCTTTCAAAATGTCATCTGGCCCAAAACAAAGTCCAGTTGCCCATCTTTTCCCTCAGAGTTCACTCAACCATTTATCCAGAAGAGATTTTTTTCATTAACACCCAAGCATTCCAAGAGTTAAGAATCTTCTATAAAAGGCACCACTATTTTTAGATATTACAAACTCCTATTACACAGTTTCAAAAGTATTACCCTTATCAGCTGTTCTTTAATGGAAGCAGCACTTATACAATTATGTCTGCCTTCTCCTAAAAGCTTGCAATCTATACAGTGAGGAAGGGGGGGAAAAAAAAATAACACAATCCTGAAATGATTGCTTTTCTGTCCAGCATCCTTATTTCAGTAAAACTGCATTGTACACAAAATGGCAACAATTACCACATGCCATTGAAATGCCAGGCTTGGAACCAGCACTTTTTCAGCTTGCATTAGAATTTTAGCACAGGTACCTGAACAAAACACAGGTTTGTGACTGTCACAACAGGTGCGCTGCGTGCAATGGTCTATTAAACTAATAAAGATTACTAAAGTAAGTGCAAAATTGTATAATGCTGTAGGGCTAGTAAAATGTCTTCTTAAAGTAGAGCACTTAGGATGCTGTCGGCCTGTTGGCTGGTGTGAGATAATAACTACTTTTCCTGAAAGCTGAAAAGTACTCTGCTTCTCACCAGGCCCAGATCTTGGTGAGATACACGGCAAACGTGCGAGCTCAGAAGCAAGCCTGTGCTCCCTGAGCATCTGGAACATTGGTGCAGAGGCTCCAGAAAATGGAGAAGAGGACTGTTGGCTTTTAGTTCGCTTTTCCCCACTCAGAAAGGCATGGCTGAAAGCAAGTCATATTAAAATAATGAGCACATATGCTCTGCTTGTGGGTAAATAGGAAACCCAGAAGACACATACCCAGCACAGAAGATAGAGGTCATAATGTAAAACTTTTATCAGTGCTTCCTGCTGTAAATAATCTTGCTGTGGGTACGTTTGCTAGAGTGCTATTTTCTTGCAAAAATCACACACACTGTTCTCTTTAGAAATGTAAAGGTGTTTCTAAATAGGAGATGAGTTACATGATCTTTGTTTGCCTTAAACGTGGCTTAGGAGGGAATTGCTGCATTTGCTTAGTGAGTCTGCTGCTTGTCCTGCTCCCCTCTGTCTGATTACCAATATCTGAGATTGTGACTCAGGGCTGGAGCAGCTCTCCTATGAGGACAGGCTGAGAGTTGGGGTTCTGCAGCCTGGAGAAGAGAAGGCTTCCAGGAGAACATAGAGTAGCCTTCCAGGATCTGAAGGGGGCTGCAGGAAGGCTGGGGAGGGACTATTGACAAGGTCTGGTAATGCCAGGACAAGGGGCAATGGGTTTGAGGTGGCAGAGGGAAGATTGAAAGTGGATGTTAGGAGGAAGTTGTTGGGAGTGAGGGTGGTGAGACACTGGCACAGGTTGCCCAGGAAGGTTGTGGCTGCTCCCTCCCTGGAGGTGTTCAAGGCCAGGTTGGAGGAGGCCTTGAGTGACCTGTGCTAGTGGGAGGTGTCCCTGCCTATGGCAGGGGGTTGGAACTGACTGATCCTTGAGGTCCCTTCCAACATTATCACTCTATGATTCTATATGGTCAGACAGACCATGAGATCCAGAGGGCCTTTAAGTGATAGTTTCTTATTATTATATCTTGTTGCAATCTCTGATATGGTCAGAGAGACCATATGAAAGCCAGAGGGGCTTTAAGTGGTAGCCCCTTATTATTATGTCTTGATGCAAGTAGGAGTAAGGAGCAGACAGAAGGAGCACATGAGACACCCATGAAAGGTATCTTTTAGTAGGGAACAGAGGAATTCAGAGGATCCAAGCCAGAAAAGCACCACCTGTGACACACAATTGTCTCCAGCATAGACAGCAGGTAGTAAGAGACATTCACTTCATGCTCTTCACTCTTTTGGAAAAACCACATCACCATCCTAGAGACCCTGCAGGGTGTCTTTGTATTACTGTACTTGTTCAGTCTGAAACTGCAGTCACAGCTGAATGTGGGACAAGGTGTAGAAAGCCAAATCTCATAAAGACAAACCAGAAGAGCTTCAAACTGGTGACAATACTTTCAATCACTTGAGCTCAGCTCGGAACCAGGGCTTTTTCAAACCATCTGTGGCTCATCTCTGTAGTCACCTGGTGTCAAATTGCTGGCCTTCTCTGTTTTACCAGCCTCACTAGAGCACAGCTGCAGACCGCTCTGTCAAAGTGCTCCCACCTGCTCCTCTGCCCTGCAACCACACCTCAGACAGCAGGCTAGGCACTGAATTTCAGAGCCCTTTCCATAGGAAAAACAGAGTTATGGGAATTCCACCAAAAAAAAAAACCCCAAAATAGTTTTAAGAAAAAAAAAAAAATGGCTAAGGACAACCACTTCTTGACAATGCCTTTAAGACTGTGCCTTGCACTATCTTAGCAGTGTGATCATAGAATCATAGAATGGTAAGGTTGGAAGAGACCTCAAAGCTCATCCAGTCTCAACCCACTGCCACAGGCAGGGACACCTCCCACTAGCACAGGTCACTCAAGGCCTCCTCCAACCTGGCCTTGAACACCTCCAGGGAGGGAGCAGCCACAACCTCCCTGGGCAACCTGTGCCAGTGTCTCACCACCCTCACTCCAAACAACTTCCTCCTAACACCCAGGAGTTGCTTCAGTTGCTTGCTTTGTATAACATGGATGGATTTGTGTGTAGGTAGGTACAGAGTCCAAATTTCAGAGGAAAAGTTAATATCCTAACATTCAGCCTGTCATATGTGGAACAGAAATCTGTGCACTAGAAACACCTTGCACCATTAGGTACACAGTCCAAATTTCAGAGGAAAACCTAATATCCTCACATTCAGTCTATCATCTGTAGAATGAAAATCTGTGCGCTAAAAACACCTTTCACCATTAAGGGGAGCAATAGGAAATTGGCTGATTAGCATAACTGTTGTCTCTGAAGAGCTATTATCCTGCTTTCCAAATGTAGTTGTTTCAGTTGTAAAATGTATAAATTCTCCTGGTTTTGGGTTGGGTTTTTTTTTTTTTTTTTAGCATATAAATCTTGGCACCTCTATCACACATGCTATGAATCCCAGTAGGTAGAAAAGTCTTGAGCCAATATGAAATGAGGTTCTAAAAAAATATATGGAGCTGGTGGGGAGGAGGAAAAAACAAAACAAAACAAAACAAAAAAACAACACAAAACAAACCCAAAAAAAACAAACAAAAAAACCCCCAGGAGGTCACCCACAGAAGGTTGTGTAGGACTGTGTGCAGTTCTGGAGCCCCCAGCACAGGAA
>VWYK01014622.1:0-29866 GCA_013399775.1 Semnornis frantzii | reverse complement strand
AAAAAAAAAGAAAGACAGACTCAAAATATCTACATACTGCAGCACTTTTTCCAGGGAAGTTGAAGAAGGCATCAGGTCCATACTTCTGAGGCATGTGTTTTAACACAGACAAAAGTTTTCCAGCATGTGGCGGCTGGCAAAGAAAATTATTACACTTGTAAATAAACATACCTCTAAGAAAATACAATACACACCAAAAATTAATTTTGACACAGTTTAAACCTTTGTACATGGTTGAGTAAATACTCTGCCAAGGCACCTCATACCTCCCATAAGCAACATTAACACAAAGTCCTGGATAATTTCACAGATTAAGCAGTAGATGTGCTGAAATACAATTGAGGACTTAATTGAACTGAAACTGAATCGAGGACTTAAAAACCAGAGCCACCTTCATCCAGCATACCCTAAACTGATCCTGAATGTTGGTTCCTCCCTCTGTTCCTCCCAGCAGCACTAGCATTTGACTGAAATCCTGATGCAAGTAGTCCTGCCTGCTCTCTCTCCCTTTTGCTAGGTTTTCCCTTTGGCATGGCTGGGCAGCGAGCTACAGATAATTAACTGATCCAGAATAAAACATATCTAGGTAAAAAACAAATGCAAACAAGTTTTCAGTTACAGTAGTTCTGGATTGTGGCTGCATGAAATTGAGGTCAGCACAAGGGAGTTGGGAAACACCTAGCAACAGGGAGAGGGAGGATCAGCAGACAAGACTATTTTCAGGAAGACTTCAGTGCTTTTGGATACGTACATTCCTTTGTGTAAGGCCACAGAGAAAGATTCAAGTCACAAGGGCAGTTTGGAGCACCTCAACTGAGTGCTCGTTTAGGGTGAGTAGTCAACACCACCACTCTAGCTCTGTGCACATTTTGTTGTAATACTGAGCAACTCCAAATCAAACGTGAGCTCACAGCACAACACAGCAAGACTGGTCACAGAGACAGGACAATTTTCTGTGTCTTCTTTTACCACTTCCTAACTTACCAGTAGATCCCTTCTTGTTAAATGTCAACTTTACACTTAAGATCTCTCTTCCTAAACAGGTCCTTTTCCCCATCTTGTAAGCAGCCCCTCCCTGAAAACCAAGCACTGCATGATCCCTTATGAGTATTTAAAATGTAGCAAAACTATAAACAGAACAGCTCTTCATGAAGCAATTAACACTGAAGAGGAGACACTGAAAACTGCTTAGATGCCTTCAGCACTGCAGAATTCAACTACGTAATTTGTGCTGTAGCCAAATACTTTGTATTTTCAGATTTATGGAGTTGTGCAACTCCTTAGCAATGCAACTGTGACATTTTTCTCTCCCTTCCCTTCCTTCTTTATTAAAGACTAAATAGGGAAAGTAAATGCAAATATCAGAGAGACAGGAAATGAAAAAAAGTTAACATTACAGAGACAACATTAAGTCATCTATGGTTAAATATACTCTGTATTCTTCAGTGATTGTATTTATACCTTCTTAAGCTTGGACTCTTTATATTTGCGTGACACCTCCAAAAGTTATTTACTACAAAAGGTCTTTTAAAATTTGCTGTACTCTCTGTTAATCCTGGCTTAGGTTTGAAGCCAACAGAGACAATGTGTTATATTTTCTCTGCACTAGGCAGAGCATTTAGAGATAAGGGGACCTGCACTAAAATTCAAAGCAGGTAAAACTGTTGTGATAATAGTTCCCAATTTCAGCAAAACAATTTTGGGTCAAAGAAAATTTATCTAGGGGACTCTACAATACACACAATTTTACTTTAGGGGAAGAGCTTCTCAACAGTGAAAGCAGACCATCTTCTCCCTCTCTAGTTCATAGAGAAGTAGGACCAAACACCTGACAGCATTTTGCAGCTCCAGCTTGCTCCCTTCATTTTGAATTCTGCCACAAATTCTCACCTCCCTAACTAGATAATTCTTTTCCGGTGAAGAGCAGCCATATGAAAATAGAACCACACTAAACTGCCTGTGTAGATATGTTTATTTCTTTCTCTCATTTTAAAGAAAAACTTAAAATAAACTTCTTTACTTCAGTTTTGCATAACTGGAATTACAAAAATAAAACCATAAGGATAAAAGTAATTGCTTAAAGTCACTACATTATTCCCAGCTGTTAAAAAAAAGCCTATTCTGTCCCTAGATCCAGGAGGAAATACAATTTCATCACTATTCTACTGTCTGTATTTTAATTGCTTGCAAGTAAAACAATTAACTTACATACTATCAGAAAGCATCTTCTATTTCTTGGTACATTTACAATTTAGGTTATCAAACAGCCTTTTAAATCTGTGAACATTAAGAAAAATCTGAGGACTACTACAAAAACAGTTTCAGTTTTGTGTTTTTCTTTTACCCATCTCCCTTTTTCTCCTTGAAGCTTGCTGAAAAATAACTTTAGCTCTCGAACTGTCAAGTTATAGCTTGCCAACACACCCAGCATATCCACCAACAGATCTGAAAAGACAAAAGAAGAGCAATCAAATTGCTTAATAAAATGCAACATCAAGTTGCCACCCATTAAAAAATGGGTCTGCAAGACTTCACATAAAAGCAGTGCAGTTTGAGTCATACAGGGAGTGAAACTGTACCTGCGATCATGTTGTCAGCTCTATCAATCCTCTTGAGCACTTGCTCAACGAGCCCAACTTCTGTGCAAGCCTGCAGATTGCGGATGCTCTTCTTCAAGATGGCTGTAAACATGCTCCACACCTCAGCCTGGCAGGTGATGTCGCACTTATCCAGCAGCTCAACCATGCAGGAGATGCCCTCCACTTCTTGGATGATAAAGTTCATTTCCAAGTCAAAGTGGCCCCCAACAAGCTTTTGGACAAAAGATTAAAGAGACTTTCAAGACAAGTGTTTCAAAATTATCGGTTCTGCAAGAAGAAAGCTATCAAATATAGAATCACAGAATGCATCCTGTTGGAAGGACCGTTAATGGCCATCTTGTCCAACCCCCCTGCAGTGAGCAGGGGCATCTCCAACTAGATCAGGTCACTCAGGGGCCCCATCAAGTTTGACCTTGAATGTCTCCAGGGATGGGGATTCCACTACCTCTCTGGGCAACCTGTTCCAATATTTCACCACTCTCATTGTAAAGAACTTTCTCCTTATGTTCAATCTAAATCTACCCTGCTGTAGTTTAAAATCATTGCCCCTTGTCCTATCACCACAGGCCCTTCTAAGCAGTCCTTCCCCAGCCTTCCTGTAGGCCCTCTTCCAATATTGAAATGCAGCTCCAAGGTCTCCCTAAAGCCTTCTCTTCTATAGGCTGAACAACTCCAACTCTCTCAGCATGTCTTCATAGGAGAGGTGATCCAGCCCTCTGACCACCTTCTTGGGCATCCTCTGGACCCACTCCAGCAGGTCTCTGCCCTTCCTGTGTTGAGGACTCCAGAACTGGACACTACTCCAGGTAAGGTCTCACCAGAGCATGGTGGCAGAATCACCTCTCTCCACCTGCTGGCTGCACTTCTTTTGATGCAGTCCAGGATGCCATGTGCCTTCTGAGCCGCAAGTACACATTACTGGCTCAACCATCAATACCCCCAGATCCTTTCCTGCAGGGCTGCACTCCAATTCATCATCGCCTAGCCTGTACTAATAACAAGGATTGCCCCAACCCAGGTGCAGGACCTTGCAGTTCACCTTATTGAACCTCATGAGGTTCACCTGGGCCCTCTGTGTAACCTAAAAGCCACAGTGAGGCCGGTATCAATATACAAAGCCTTATTCTTCCTCTGCGTCAAGTTCTGTTGAGTAACTTCAACAAAATTGCTCCTAAGGTGTTACCCACCCAAATGGTGCAGAAGAGCACTTGGGTAGTTAAAGATACAGAAGTCCTTGGCTGTCCCACATGGCTGAAAAGCTAAAAGAGCAAAGGTGTCTTCCAAAACACATAAGAGAGCTAAGTCATCTAAGATACTTTAAACCACCTGGAGTGACCCTAACAGCCTTCTTTCACATGTGCATAATGCTCCTTAAACAAGGGGGCAATTCCAGCCAAAAGCAGCTGATGCACATCAGAGCTACTGCCACTTGCAAACACTTTGGAGTATTTCCTGAGATACTGAGCAATGCTGGTTAAGCATTAACTGCTGGTTTCATTGGCAACCACAGGTGCTAAAAGGAAGCGAAAGTTTGCTGTATTTGCATGAATACGAATTTGAAGCCTTGGACTCTGCTTGGGCTAAGGTACTTCCATCCTGCAGTACTTCAGGTCTCCTAGAAGCAGGCTTTGTTTGAATGTATACTGAATAACTAACCACGTACATAGGTGACAAGGAGGTAGAGGGCAAAGGAAATAACCTGTTTTGTTCTCTTTTGTATACTCAAAGATTCCACATGAAGGATGGATTGTACTAATTTAATACCTCTAACTGCAGCTCCCCTCATCCCCATTTTACACTTCTTTTGGACTTTAGAACTGAACGCGCTTAAAACGTTTGCTAAAATATCCATTATACACCAGCACACAAACAAGAATTCAGATGGCACTAACACAAATGATCACAACTATAGAATGACAGGCCTGGAAGCAACCTCCAGAGATCATGAAGTCCAACCCTTCTGTCCAAGCAGGATCACCTAGGGTAGGTCTAGATGTGTTCCTGTGTGACAGGTCTTGAAAGTTTCCCAAGAACTTATCTGGACAGCCAGTTCCAGTGCTCCGTCACTCAGTGAGAGTTCCTCATGCTGAGCTGGAGCTCCCTGTGTTCCACAGTTTGTACCCATTCCCCCTTGTCCTATCACAAGATACCACTTAAAAGAGACTGGACCCACCTTGACACCTTCAGATTTGCAAACATCGATACAAGCTCTCAGCCTGCTCCTCTCCAGACTAAACACCTCAGGTCTCTCAATCCAGAATCATGATCAAAAGTCTTTCAGCTCATTCTCAATTCTACAAGTTTATCTAATAGGATACATTAATTTTGTCCTAGATGCTCTTCCTTTCACAGCTTTGACCATTAACAGCTTCACTCTGTTCCTTCTAAACTCATACCATGTCAAAGCTGCCTCAAAACACCTGTACTAACTTGCTGCCATATTGCACCAAATCACAAAAACATTCAGGTTGGAAAAGACCCTTGGGATCACAGAGTCCAACTGATAACTCTACTCTACAAGGTTCACCCCTAAACCATATCCCCAAGCACCACATCCAAATGACCTTTTTCAAACACTTCCAAGGTTGGTGACTCCACCACCTCCCTGGGTAGCCCATTCCAAAGCCTCACCACTCTTTCCATGAAAAAATGTTTCCTAACATCCAGTCTAAACTTACCCAGTTGCAGCTTGACATCATTCTCTCTTGTTCTATCACTAAATTACCTTTAAAAAGAGACCAGCATCAGCCTTTCCACAACCTCCTGTCAGGTAGTTTAGAGGCCAATGAGGTCTCCCCTCTGCCTCCTCTTTTTCAAACTAACCAGTCCCAGCTCCTTCAGTCACTCTTCACTCGAGGTGTGGCTCAGCAGAGCTGAATACAAGGGGACAGTCACCTCCCTACTCCTGACCAACACAGCATTTCTAACACAAGCCAGGATGCCATTAGCTTTCTCAGCCACCTGGGCACACTGCTGCCTCACATTCAGCCACATTTCCCCAAGCCTGTAGTGTTGCTTGGGGTTGTTGTGAGGAAGTGCAGAACCTGGCATCTGGCCATCCTGTTAGTGTTGAGCCAATCTATCCAAGTCCCTCTGTAGAGCCTCCCTACCCTTCTGCAGATATCTCCAACAGCTTCTCTCAGCTAGCCATAATCTCAAGATAACCTTTCCCAATGGAACAGAATACCTGTTCTTTATTAACTACTGACAGGATCAGACATCTTCCTCACTTGTCACTTTGAAGTAATCTTCAGTCTTCTGGGCCTAACTTAGTAATGTCAAGCACCAGAAGTGGCAAAGTTACTATTTTTATGACAGAATAGACAATGACTCATGGCAGCGATTTCTAAATAGTAATTTAGAATTCTCCACCTTTCCCCCTCTTGGTCATAAAAAATAATTATACTATTTACTATCAGATGCTTCCCTAATACATAGGGAAATCACAAGAACTGAATGGGGAAACCTGAATTATATTCCCAGCTTCTCTATATCAACTCAAGCAAACCCATCAAGTCATCATCATTCTCCAAGCCTTAGGTTTCTCCTTCCATGAGATGGAGCAGAGGCCTTCCTCAAGAGAGGTATGCCAGAAATCAAGGCAGAAAGCTGAACAGATTGGATTCACACCGAATTATCAGAAACAAGTACCCTCCTTTTATAAACATCCTGAACATGTAATCACAGAATGCATCAGGTTGGGAGTGATTCTCAAAGGTCATCCAGCCCATGCAGTCAGCAGGGTCTTCAACTAGATCAGGTTGCAAGTTTGGCCTTAAATGAACAAAACATATGAAAATGTAAAATCCATAACCAGTATCCCACTTGATTTTACACCATATTTATCATCCTCTTCAAAAACTAAGATACTTCTCAAGAAGCCAATCTCTTTCTCACCATCAAGGCAGAAAACATAACAAATGCTGTATTCCATGTTTGTATCAGAGAGAACAGCTGAAGGTTAAATTCTAGCCACAAAACACCTGCTAATTCTTGCCAAGAAATCCAACTCTTTCAGCATTTGACTTTAACTAGCAACCAACCATCAATTATCATACCAAAACCATATAGGGCAACTCTAGGTGACCTTACCTTCACCCTATAGTCTACACCACTAATCTTTCATTTTTGGCTAGATACACTACTATCAGTAATCACCCATCCAGGAAGCTGTCAAAGGAGGTTTCCAATCTAATCTGCAAAGATAAGCATTTCAGAAAGTAGCTTCTAGAAATATTATGCTATGGTAGGAATAATTACCATTTTAACATTGCCTTCAAGGGAAGTCAGCACAAAAGCAGTGACAGAGAAAAGCACCAGAGCAAAGACATGGCACGGCTGATGTATGTATGTATGCATGCACACCCATTAGATACATACAAGCACACACACCCCCCACAGTATTTCACATTAACCCTTTCTTAATGGTGATTTGAAAACTGATCAACCTTCAAAACACAAATTTGTTTCCAATGACAGGGATCATAATCCAGGTCCATGCATTGGCTAGTTATTATCTGAGCTGCGGTAATGGCTGTGCACAGCAAAATGTAATCTTCCCAAATGTCACCGTAAGTTATGAATATCTGAGCAGCTTAATGCACCTTACTAGCCATGAAGTGTGAGAATGTAATCTTATTACCTTTTTTATGGTTGTATTTTTTTGAATAATGTAGCCTTTGAACTGATGTATAGTCTTGCCTTGCACTTTAGCATGATTTGGTCTCCTATGTCACGCAGGACATTTTTCAAAATTCCCCAATTCAACGTATTTTCAGTCCTACACCAAGATGCATAAACAATCTTTATAGCAGCCTACAGGGTGGCAAAACATTTGCTTTCTACAGCACGTAAGTAGAAGCTCACAGGAATGGTTTTTAAGTGCAGCATTCAAACTATTCAAATACATCCTCACAAATTTTCTTTTTTTTGCCAGTTATATTAAGAAAAAAAAAAAAAAAAGACAAACTAAGCCAACAGCTCAAGCTTTTTGGTAAAATGTTTCTGNGTGCCATGTCCCCATGTTTCTTGACTACTTCCAGGGATGGTGACTCTGTCGCCTCCCTGGGCAGCCTGTTCCAACGCCTGACCAATCCTTCCATTAAAAAAAAATTTCACAATACCCAACCTAAACCTCCCTTGGCACAATTTCAGGTCATTTAATCTTATTTCATCACCTGATACTAGGGAGAAGAGACCAACCTCCACCACACTCCAACCTCCTTTCAGGCAGTTGTAGCAAGCAATGAGGTCTCCCCTCAGCCTCTAGACTACACAACTGCAGGTCCCTCAACTGCTCCTCATCAGACCTGTTCTCCAGATCCTTCACCATCTTCACTGCCCTTCTCTGAACCTCCTCCAGCAACAAAATGTCCTTCTTGTAGCAAGAGGCCCCAAACTGAACACAGTAGCACTAATTTTAAGTATTAAATAGCACAACATCACTTCTAAATGGCAACAAAAAGCCCAAACACACAAAACACCCCTTTGCAATGAACCTGTCACCTAACATAAAATAGAAGTGATCCAAGCCATAAGAGACAGTGTAGTCCTTGGGGGAGCAACTACCAAACTACAGAGTGCAGAAAAAAGCTCAGAATAAACACAATCGAGCTCCACTTTCCTGAAAGATCATGACCTAAATTAGATGAATCTAATTCAAAGTCATTTCCCCCAGTGGCACATATAAAACATTTGAAAAGCTTCTACGTAAAATCTAAGGAAAAACATTTTGATGAACTGTAACAGGGGGAACAAAAAATTTAAGTCCAAGATCACAATCAGTCTTTCTCCTGGCACAGTCAACCTCACTTCTACAGAACTTCCTCATCCTTCTGGTTATCAGAGACATACAAGACAACAAGTGTACTTGCTCTGTTCCTTACAGACAGGATGGAAGAACTGTTAGCCAAACAGAAGAAGCTGAGTTTGTAATCTCAGAACTGTTTGTTTAGTATGTCCAAAACAGTAACTGTGGACAATGCCTGTCCAATGGAGAATGTCCATCCCATTGAAGCAAAAAACAAGCAGTCAGAACAGCAGAGGTAGCACATGGAGGAAGGGAATTCTGTCCCTCTGCTCTGCTGAGATCCCACCTGGAGTACTGCATTCAGCTCTGGAACCCCCAGCACAAGAAGGAACTGATGGAACTGTTACGGCACATTCAAAGGAGCCCAGGAAGACGACACATGAGGCTGGAACACCTCTGCTATGAAGAAAGTAGGAGGTGGTCTTGCCCATGGCAGAGGGATTGGAACTAGATAAGCTTTAAGGTCCCTTCCCAACCCATCTCATTCTAGGAAAGAGCAAACAGGCATTTCTTGAGCAGAAAACCACTGATGTTTCCTGCTAATATCTGAGGCTGAATTCAACAGTTTCTGTCTCAGTTGACACTATCCAATACTGCAAAACAGAGGTACTCATCTCCCCTGCTGTCTAAGGGAAATAGCATGGCAACAAAATGAGAAGCATATTTTCTTCTTAGCTCTTTTATCTCCTCTTGCCAAGTTCCTAACAAAGCCTACACCTTCAGTTACCTGGCAGATAAGAAAGGTCCACTTAGAAGTAGGTATTTCAATAGTGGCATTGCACAGCAGTATTGTACCCATATACCCATCTTGATGCTTTCACCTGGTTCTGGTCAATACACTTGGTAATGATAACCAAAGTCAGATTGCTCCAGAAAAATTATTCCCATTGCTTTCCTTCATAATGCTGGAACATGAATGCTCAGTAAGAACATAAAATCTCTTCAAGTCTCTTTCTCATTTGGAAAACTGCCTGAAAGTAAGTTTAACAAGCACCCACAAGGTGTTAAGAGCCTGCTGCTAGCAAATAATGTTGCCTTTGAAACCATTAGCAGTGTTATACGTTTTTAATGCAGTGTCTCAGCACGGTACAATTTGCTTTCTCCTCAAGACAGCTTTGTACTAGCAGTTTACACCTCCATGCCATCATGATGAAGAACAAAGATGGAAGAAAGATAGAATCTGCAATTCTATGATTCTGTATCCAGGAACCCGGAATGCATGAGAGTTCAAATTAACAGAAATGCATTTAAGAATGGTTTGATATACGTGGTTCACACATTTCTGTATTTCCAGAGTGACTGGAAAGCCACCCAGTAGAGAAATATCTGCGGTGCTGATTGAGAGCTGGCAGAAGACGAGCCAGTGTGTGCACAGGTCAGCAGCATCCTGGCCTGGATTGGCACAAGTGTGACCAGTAAGACCAGAGCAGGGATTGTGCCCCTGTACTCAGCACTGGGGAGGCCACATCCTGAGTCTAGGGTTCAGTTCTGGGGCACTTACTACAAAAAACACATTGAGGTGCTCATTGCTCTCTATGACTCCCTGAAAGGAGGTTGGAGCCAGGTGGGTGCTGTCTCTTCTCCCTGGTAACAAGTGATATGAGGAGAGGAAATGGCCTCAAGTTGTACTAGGGATGGTTCAGGTTGGATATGAAAAGAAATTTCTCCACTGAAAGGGTTCTCAAAGACAGGTACCCCAGGGAGGTGGTAGAATCCCCAGCCTTGGAGGTGTTTCAAAGAAGCAGGGATGTGGTACTGGCTTAGCGTCAGCTTTGGCAGAGTTAAAGAACAGTTGGACTTGACCCAATCATTTACATAAAACCAGAGTTCCTTCAGCTTCACAACTGCTAACTAGGAAGGAACATGATTTACCCCATGTACAGAGGAAAGAGTACCAAGAATCTCCTTTCCACTTAATCTGAGACATAACACATTTCATTAAAACTTCCCTATAAAAGGGCACTGAGCTCAGTCAGTAAAGCCATTCAAATTAGCCTCTCAGCCAAAATAACAAACACAAAAAAGCAAAATGCTTTTCTAGGTAGGTACACATCTGAAGCATTCTTATGGTGGTGACTTATGGATTTCTCCTTCCCGACAGAAGGGAGAAAGAAAAAAAAGAACAGTTTGAGAAGATAATTATGGGCTATCAATGATGCTGTACTTACCCTTGCTAGTAACCTGTTATTTTCACTCTGTTTGCAAGAGTTTTTACATCAAATTAGATCACTAACTGAGTTAGTTAAATCTGTAGCATGCAGTTGAAGCCTCAGTGTGAATAGAACCATGCAAAAACCAGATCTACACAGCATCATGAAATACGAGTGGGCTGGCACTGTGACTTTCAAATTGTATCCATTTGAGGGTTTAATCTATTTCAGAAAAAGCTTTTCAAAAAAAGAAAGAAACAGTCTCCATCTTGTAATGGGAACGATCCCAGTTTTAAATAAAATTATGAGCAAAGTTATATTTTATCTCACAAATACAACAACAATCCCACCACACAAACCCCAAACAAAACAAAAAAAATATCTACATTTATTTTACTAGTCTGGGTATCTCAGAGCAGTTCAAACTCAAAACAAATCCCATGCTCATACTCACAACAGTGACAGCACTCTATACAACCACACACAGGGCTTCTGCCTTCCCTTTGGGGAATTCAACAACAGATTTCAAAAACTAAACACCAAGACAAGTCCAATATTAGGAATTTCATCCTGGTCCCAGTCTTTACTGACCTTTAAGATCATCGAGTCCAATCACCATCCTAACACTGACAAGTCCTTGACTAAACCATGTCCCTAAGAACTATGTTTCTGTAACACCTCCAGAGATGGCGACTCCATCGTCTCCCTGGGCAGCCTATTCCAATATCTGAGAAAGGTCAGGAACGAAATTCTTCCCAATAGCCACTCTAAACTTCCCTTGGTGCAACTTGAGGCCATTTCCTCTTATCACCTGTTAGTTGGTTGAACAGACCAACCCCCACATCTCTACAACTGCCTTTCCTGCAGGTGTAGAAAGGATAGAGAGGTTGTAGAGGATACACCCAAAGTGGACAAGTTTGTAGAAAAGATGATAAAAACTTGATTGTCTCCTGGTTTTTGTCCAAATCATGACACTGAGCAGAGAAGCCCTTAGCTCCTGAGGAGATCAAACAACTACAACCTTTATTTCAGGCAACTGTAAGTTTTATTTCAAATCCCTAAAGAATCAAAGGGCCACCAAGTTGATTCTTTGCAAGTCAAGCAATTTCAAGACAAAAATTCAACATGCTCCAAACAGTGGCTAAAGGTACTTACAAAACCTGGTAGTTCACCTTTTATTACACATCTTGATAGATACTAACAAAAAAAGCTACATCTAAATCCAGGTGACTTTCATATCTTTCCAGTATCCTTACTCAAAACATTTCATTCTGCTTTTGTTTAAATAACTTTTTTCAGTACACCTTAACCTGTGCTTACTATTTAAGACACGCAAGAAAGATACAACTCCAAGAGATGGTTTAATAACATGCAAATTTGGGACTCCATACAGGAAATGAAACATCCTAAATCTTCACATCAGATTCATATGTGCATTGAAAGCAAATAAATCATTTAAACCATGATACAGAGAACCTTTTTAAATTTGCATTTAGCTACAGTAAATACTGACGTGTTCTTTAATAGCTTGCTGGGGCAATCTTAGCAAACTAATGATTTATGACTCTGGCATTTTAAAAATCAGAAATCTGTCATTTTATGACATCCAGTACAAAGTCAGCTCCAGTTGCATTACTCTGAATTTAAACTCAAACACATGAAACAGGCTGCCTTGGGAGGTGGTTGAATCCCTGTCTCTGGAGCTATTTAAAACCTGTGTAGATACAATGCTGAGGGACATGGTTTAGTGGTGGACTTGGCAATGCTGGATTGATGATCAGACTTGGTGATCTTTAAGGTCTTTTCCAGCCTGAACAATTCTTTGAAACACATATAGCAAAGCACTGAACCATATTATCCATTTAATTACCCTAACACCTTCCTTCCTTCTAAAAGTAAACTTGTAAAAGTTAGTTGACATTTTTATTTGCTTTTACAAGAATATTTAAAATAGATTTTTCTCAGGATCCAGACACATGTAACTTCAGCAAGCACATAACTTCTTATCAAGTTAGAAAAAATCACGAGACAACAAAAATCTGCTGTGGGCTAGGAGAAACAGACTAACCATACCTCACCAACAAAGGAGCACAGGTCTGAATCCTGTCTTATCTTCACAGAATGGTAGAATCACAGAATTGTTTCAGATGGAAAAGATCCCCAAGATCATCAAGCCCAAGCAACAACCCAACACCACCATGGCCATTAAGCCATGTCCCTAAAAGCCATGTCCACATATTTCTTGAACATCTCCAGGGATGGTGACTCCACCATCTCCCTGGGTAGCCTGTTCCAATGTCTGACCACTCTTTCTGTAAAGAAATTCTCGGAGTAAAATCAGGGTCTCATTTTATTCTAGGAAGTTTGTTTCTAAGTGCTTCAAAGTGTTTTGCCATCTTGTACAGACTCGGGGATAAAGACCACAAGTAAGGGAGAAAAGAGAAAGGCACAAAGAAAATCACAGAACAACAGAACATATTCAAAATGTAGAACGGTGTAAGAATAGCAAAGAATAGCTTCACAAGAGGATAAAAAGTCAAGAAATAATACAAGATGCAGAAATAATACAAGATGAAATGACCAATTAGTGAGTAATTAACTTGCTTACAAAGCTCTGGCAGGTTCATCAGATTTAGCAATGGTAATGTTAAGTATTTCCTCTCCTACTGCAAGCTGTGGCCCTCAGGTAGCAAATGCTAGGAACAAATACTTGCCAGCCCCTCAACAGCCATCCCATTTCAGAGCTCAGCAGATTAACAACAGAGAATTTCAGCACACCTAAAAGCACTGGCCCACATATTCCAAGAGAAATCAAGAACCCACACATCTGTTTCTATCACTTCTGACACTGCCTCTATCCAGAACAGTTGGAAAGCACTGTACTTGACCCCTCAGAAATGGTAGAGAGCTGGCTGCCACAGCTAAAGCACAGTTAAGACTTCGGATGTAAGAAATAATAAGTGACATGCTACAGGAAATGTAGTACTGATCTTTCCCTGTTACTAATTCTTTGATTTTTCTTTAGCATGAAGGTCTTGGCTAGAACGGAAGGGTGCCCAGAATAAATAACAGCCCTTCAAGTATTTTCACCAAGAAAACTACTTTTTTTCCCCCTTCAGATTCCAAGCCCATCTCTCCCTCTGAGTGAAAATGCCAGCATGTTAGTTACAGTTTAAAATATACATATTACTGGAAGTCAGTATATTAAGTGCACTGAAATAACAAGCATCTGAAAAGGAAAGCACAAGGAGCAAGTGGTATATCAAAAGGATTAGGAGATTGATTTTCTTCCCAAACAGCAAATCAGTAAGGCTAGGTAAAGAGCATCGCATTCCAAGCTGTGTGGTATTCCAAGCCGGAAAACCTTCATTTACCCAGAAATACAACTGTTGAGTTTTTTTAATTATTAATGCAAGACCTGTGGCTCTCTTATGACTTGGGGAACTGCACTTAAACTTAATTCTCTAAAAATGTACTCTACTGGAACTGTTCAAGATGAGATTCGTACCCACTGAGAAATACCAGCAGTCGATGGGAGATGGAATAAAAATACTTTTAAAAATAAGAACAACTCTTAGAAATGTCATTTTTGAGATGTCACAGTAGTTTAGGTTCAAAACACATGTTTTTATCACAAGTTGTATGCCCACATTCCCTTTCTGGCACTGCTACTGCCTCACAGAATGGTTTGAGTTGGAAAGGACCTTAAGGATAGTCTAGTTCCAACTCCCCTGCCATGGGCTGGGACACATACCATTTGCAGCTTGCTCCAGGCCTCATCTAACTTTGCTTTGAACACTTCTGGGCCTGAAATCTCCACAGCTTCTCTGGACAACTCATGCTAGTGCCTCACCACTGCCACGTATGAAAGCTTGCTTATATCTCATCTAAAACCAACTTCTTCCAGCCTGAAGCTATTACTCCTCATCTTGTCATTCCATGCCTTTGTCACAAGTCCCCCTCCAGCTCTCTTGGAGGCCCTCTTAAAATCCTAGAAGGCTGCTTTAAGGTCTCCCTGTAGCTTTCTCTAATCCAGACAGAACAATCCCAACTCTCAGCCTGTCCTCAGAGCAGAGGTGCTCCAACCCTCTGATCATCTTTCCTGCCTTCTCTGGACCTGCTCCATGTTCTTATTGCATTGAGACCTCCACGGGTGGACCACACTGCAGGTGTGGTCTCAGCAGTGCCGTGCAGAGCGGCAGAATCACCTATAATCTACAATTTGTGTCAATTTGCATCAAACCCATTTTTACAAAGGTAAGTGGGGATACCCAAACAGTTTTTACACAGGCTTCAGAACAGTCCAGCAGTGTGTATTGTGTATGTTCATTTGAGAGACTGCCAGTTGGATTCGGGGGGTTTTCCCTTTTAGAAAGGCAGCAATGCTAAGCATTTCTTCCTTGCTCATGCATCAGAACTAAGCATAGATATGCTGCTGCACAAAACCAAGAGTGATGAGCACCATCTCATGGGCATTTCCGGTAACAGATTTTGAAGAGAAATTAGAACTTTGTGAATTCTGCACTACACTGTTCCAAAATAATTAGACTGAGACTGAAAGATACACATGCATGATTTCCAAGTTTCAGATGCTTAGGTATGCAAAACCAGCACAACACAGGGACTTTCCTAAGAATTAGTCACTGCAAATACATGATGGGAATGTTGTTACATCCACACAGAAAGAATTCGAGAAGTATTTAGACCCCTAAATAAATATCTAGAAGTTATTATGTACATACAATTAACCTCACTCTCATCCCCCCGAATTCACTTTCTTGCATGGGGACTCTAAAACAAGTTTTTAGAAAATAAGATGAGAACAGCATCCACAGAACTCTTATCTTCTGTTTTAAGCCAGTACACGAACCAAAATAATTTTGAAAGCACGGCTGCTCACTTGTATACTTTCTTTTCAACTTTACAAGAATGTTAGGATCTCACCATTTACACCCATTCCTGCAAATCCTGGCTGAAACAAAACTCCTTAAAGACAGCTGAATCACAGAATGGTAGGGGCTGAGTCCAACCCCCCTGCCACAGCAAGATCATATAAAGTAGACCACATAGAAATATGTCCAGGTAAGCCTTGAAAGTGTCCAGACACAGAGACTCCACCACCTCTCTGGGCAGCCCATTTCGATGCTCTGCCACCCACAAAGAAACAAAGTCCCCCCTCATGTTTAAATGGAACTTCCTATGTGCAAGCTTATGTCCACTACCTCTTGTCCTGTCACTGGGGACCACTGAGAAGAGTCTGGCCCCACCTTCCTCACACTCCCCCCTTAGATATTTGTAAGCATTGAAAAGATTCCCCCCTCAGCATCCCCTTCTCCAAGCTTAACACCTCCAGGTCTCTCAGCCTTTCCTCATATGAGGCATTCTAGCCCCCAGTCATCTTTGTGGCCCTGCACTGGACTCTCTCCAGTAGTTCTTTGTCCTTCTTGAGCTGGGATGTCCAGAACTGGATGTAGTACTCCAGGCAAGGCCCCACCAGCGAGGAGTAGAGGGGGGAGGAGAGCCTTCCTTGACCTACTGGCCACACTGCTCTTCGTGCCATTTGGTTTCTCAGCTGTGAGGGCACACTTCCAGCTCATGGTCATCCTGTTGTCTACCAGAACTCCCAGGTCCTTTTCCGTATGGGCCATATTACTTCAAGGACTTGACATTCAACCACACACTTCCTCTGTGACCTGAAATTTTACCCAGTAACAGTAATACCTCAGAGAGCATCCCCTTTCAGTTGTCTGCTGGTTTAGGTTACAAAGGTCCTCCCGCTATAGCACAGAACACTTTGATCTTTCTTCACTTCACAGAAAAGTTTCATGCTAAATAAACTGATGGACAACTAATCTCATTAAACACATTACTGATAACTAAAAGTCTGTTCATTATGGTTTCCATCTGATTTACTGGTAAAACAACTTGTGTTAGGCAGCCACAATCAAACTAGTTTTGTTCCTTTGAGTGCTTACTTTCAACGGTCCTGCACATCAAATGAAAATTTGCTCACTATGTTTTATTTATTGGATGACACTAACCAAAAAACCACAAAGAAAGAAACAAGCAAACAGAAAACAAACTAACAACAAACCACCACCACCACCACACACCAAAGCAAAAGATTAATCACAGCATTTTAAGCATCACTGTAGAAATGAAACTGCAGTGAATGCAGATTCTGCTGGCACATACAAAGTTGATCCTGGCCAAGTACTCCACTACAAAACCGCATTGTTAATTCTAGAGTGCCTCTCCCTGTGTCTCTCCCTGCCCTGAAGAAAACTTAATAGGGTATCCATTGGAGCAGTACCCACAAGAGGAGGCCACAGCTCTCTAACCACACACTGTGCTGTGTCACTTGTCTACACCACCTTCACAACCATTTCCCAGTAGTTGAAGATCAAACCAGATCTAACATGTCAGATGCAGATCAGAATGCCTCTGTGTAATTCTTCTGAGCTTAACCCTACAACATTTCACTGGCTTCCTTCCAAAACTCACTAGTGATCACTATGCAACAGCCTTCTCAGCAATGAAGCTCAGCCAGCTCCCACTCACCCTGTATCAGTAAATCAGACAGTCTAGATCATCTAGAACACAGGAGCAGGACATGTTAGAAATACCTTTTACCCATTTTGCCTTTTCACCTCATGAATCTCAAACTATCGGGATCAAAAAGGTGCCTGCTCCCAAGTTCACCTGGACCAGGACAAGTGTATAAACACAATCAGCTGAAATAATTCTCCTAGTTATCATAGAAGCACAGAATGGCAGGGGTTGGAAAAGACCTGGAGATCAAGTACAATCCCCCTGCCAAAGCAGGCTCACCTAGAGCGAGTCACCCAGGAATGTATCCAAACAGGTCTGGGAAATCTCAAGAGAAAGAGACTATGCTAAGAGGGAAGACAGGCTGAGGATGTTGGGCCTGTTCAGCTTGGAAAAGAGAAGGTTCTGGGAGACCTTATAGAGCCCTTCTGGTATCTGAAGGGGGCAGGAGAGCTGGGGAGGGTCTACTTTTATAAGGGTATGTGGTGATAGAACAAGGGGCAATGATTTGAAACCAGGGCAGGGTAGATTTAGATTGGACATTACGAAGTTCTTCTCTATGAGAGTGATGAGACACCAGAACAAGTTGCCCAGAGCAGCTGTGGACATCTTGTTCCTGGAACTGTTTTAAGACCAGGTCAAATGAGGCTTTGAGCAAGCTGGTCTAGTGGGAAGTGCCCCTGCCTATGACAGGGGGGTCAGAACCAGATGATCTTTAAGGTCCCTTCCAACCCAAGCCATTCTATAATCTCTCAAAGAGGAATAGAGTGCTTCATAATACCAACGGCAGTGACTGTTTTAATACCTTACTGCTTCACAGCACCAGAGACTGGAAGAGATCATGACTTACAGTACTCCATGTATCAAGGCACTGCCTGAAGACCAAAACGCCATCTTTGCATAACTAATATTTAATTAACCTAGCAGCCATACATGCATTTCAGTTTTGTGTTTTCTTTAGCAGCACCATCCAGGAGAAAAAAAATGCCAGCTTCAATCATCTAAATTCTATCTTTCTGAACTATGTCTAACCAGCTCTGGTGAACTTTCAGTCGCCAGACAAACCTCTCCACCTCAAGATAATCCATCTTCCAGGAAGGAAATCAGGACTCTGTACACCATAAAGAAAAATTTACTGAAGTTGTAAACAAGTGCTGAGGGACGTGGTTTAGCAGTGCACTTAGCAGTGCTAATGGTTGGACTCAAATGATTCTATGTGGGTGAGAAATCCACTGTCTTCCAGCTCCAAACCTCTGATGTCATATATAAGTGACTGAATAACCTTATTCAAACACTTTTAACCACAAGGTCTGAGACTTGCTTCCTTCTCTCCACATCCCTGAGTCACACTTCACCATATATGAGCCCAGTCTTTGCAGAGAAGGTGCTGGAAATGCCCCCTTACAAGTCACATCATCATCACTATGCACTCCTGACTAATGGCAATTTGAATCTCATCCTGCTAAGGATGACAATTTGGGTGGCTTTCATTTCCCACATAGCCCAAGCCCCCAAAGAGCAATACACATTTCACTTTAAAAGCAGTACACAAGAAAGATGCAAGTCTTCAGCTCCAGTTCTCAGATGAGTCACGGAATAAAAGTCTCCCCAAAGGCAAACCCCCTGCCAATCAGCTGATTCACAGCACCTCCTGCTACACACAGAGTCATACACACATAAGAGTGGGGGTTGAAAGGGACCTCTGCAGATCTAGTCCAACCTCTCTGCTAAAGAAGGTCTGTCAAATTGAGGTTGTCCGGATCACAATGTCCAAGTGAGTCTAGAATCTCTCCAGAGAAGACTCCACAACCTCTCTGAGCAGCCTGCTCCAGGACCCTCATATGAAGGTTCCTCCTTGAGTTTAAGTGAAATCTGTGCTCTAGTTTGTCCCCACTGCCCCTTGTCCTGTCACAGGATCTCAGCTCCACCCTCTTGCGCCCTACCCTTTAGCTCTTGGTGAGCATTGATCAGATCCCCTTCTCAGCCTGCTCTTCTCCAGACTAAGTAGCTCCAGGTCGCTCAGCCTTTCCTTCTTACAGAGATGCTCCAGTCCCTTCATCACCTTCATGGCACTCACTGGACTCTCTCCAACAGTTCCTTGTCTCTCTCGAACAGGGGAGCCCAGAGCTGGACACAGCATTCCAGATGTGGCTTCACTAGGGCAGAACAGCATGGGAGGAGAGCCTCCCTTGACCTGCTGGCCACACTCATCTGAATTCACCCCATGTGATGGTTTGGGAGTTCCCCGCCCCCCACACACACAATGGGAAAAAAAAATCATCCAGACTAGATTCAGCCAGCTGGAAGTTAAGGACTGAAGCTATATTTACAGCTTAGCACAATATACAAGCAGATATTTACACAATAGACAGGAATAGTTACAGAAATATACAAGGTAAAGGTAATACAGAAACACAACACCCCTCCCAGAAATCAGAGTGCCCAGGAGGGGCTCCCAACCACCCTTCCACCTTCTTCCCACCCCTCTACCTTACTCCAGGGTCTGCCTTATGCACAAGGTGAGTTTGGAGGATCGGCAAGGAGGGTTAGAAACAGTGGTTAGTTAGGTTACTCACCAGAAAGGCCAGAAGACACACAGCTCCCAGAGAGAGTGAGACTGTATGTTATCTATATTAGTGTCCTTATAGATCTCAGCAAACCTACAAGTGAAGTAGACATCACCACTGTTTTCTTTTCACAGCCTATAATCTAATTTTTCATTAAAATATTCCAATTAGCCTCAAACCAGCATACCCCAGGAGATCATGACCAGGAGGCCAGGACATGGAAGAGGGAGGGTGGAAGCACAGGTAGGACAAAAAGTGTCCTGGCATGAGGTTAAACAGTAGATAATCTAGCACGGCACAAGGTAGTACTTTTTGAGGAAGAAATGAGCAATAAAAGCAGGAAATCTTTTCTCCATCACCATGTACTGATATGTATAAAAATGGGAAGCTGCTGGTACAGTTTCTGTGCCCAAGAACCCTCTTCACAGCACTTTATGGTCAAGGGGGGCACAACTGCTACCTTGTTTAAATCAAGGCCATCTGAGATGTTAAGAACAGCACAGCTTTCTAAGTTGAACTTTGGTTGCAGGTTATAAAGTGGTTGAAGAACATTTTGCAATGCCAATTGAAAAATCCATTCCCAGCATCTTAAGTGTTCTCTCTTTCTGTAGTATCAACAAGATATTAAACACAGGAGCTTCCCATCTCATGTTAGTTATTCTGAAATGCATTCTAAAAGCTCAGTCACAGTCACTCAGTGTCATGCTCCATACCAGACACCTAAAAGTCAGGCATCGCAGCACCAAAAAATTAGACACTGGAACCAAATCCTCCAGCATAATAGAGGGAGGGTGGAAGATGGAAATCAGCTTGCAAGTTCTTTCCAATCAAGTTCACAAACAAAACTACACACAGATCACACGCTTAGTTTCAACAAAAACATTAGCAGGAGACAGATGCTGACTGGACTGATAGTTTCCATTTGTTTATTTAGCAGTCATGCACCATTACCAATATTAGTCATTTGATTCCTATTCTCCTCCCAACTGCAGTATTTCAAGGCTTATCAGCAATTCTGTACCACTGACTGTTGTTTAAAACGACTGTCTGTAGTTCTAAACAAAGGACCTGTTGGGATTTTGTTTGTTGGTTGGTCATTCATTTTGATTGGGGTTTTTTGGGTTTTGTGTGTGTTTTGGATTTTTTTTAAGCACTATTTGATTCCGAGGTCCATTTGAAAAGCAGTCCTTAGGAAAACAGTTTTCATCCAATGTGCCAACAGCATAACTTAAAGACTTCTCCAGTAATGCACTTCTAAGAGTTACAGGATTTTCAAAACCTTTCTTGGCAATTCTACATTAACACCGTTTAACTTACTTTACCAAACAGCTCCCCACCCCCCTCCATTCCAGTCATACCTGGGAAAGTAACCAGTAGATTTAGGTGGGACATAAGGAGGAAGTGCTTAGAAATGAGTGTGGTGAAATACTGGAACAGCTTGCCCAGGGATGTGGTTAAGGCCCTGCCCCTGGAGACATTCAAGATCAGACTTGATGTGGCCCCGAGCAATGTGATCTAGTTGGAGATGTCACAGCAGGGGAGTTGGACAAGATGACCTTTGAGGGTCCCTTCTGACCTGATGCAACCTGCAAATCTGTGTACAATTCTGACGCAAACTTGCAGTGTAATAACAACCTGTGAGAGACTTTTCAAGCCAACATTCAGCATCTGGATTCCACAATCACACACTTTTCCCAGTTCACTGCAAGACACCACTGGTTCTCTTGTTGCAGTTTTGTAAGTGAAATTGCTCTCACTGCAGTGACCATCTCACCTGCTGCTTACTGGTGCTTCTAGTCTTGCTGCATTCCCCAAAGAGAGAATAAACAAGCTCTGTGAACTCTTACAGTGACTGCTTTACAGTGCTGGACACGTATAAAGCTGGAAAATTTAGAGTGTCGAAGTGGAGCAGACTTCATTGCATTAATTTATTTCTGTAACTTTGACTTGCACCTGTTGGTGAACAACTGGTGCTGGGGAGAGTGATGTCACCACACACAACACGCTTCCACATAACAGATGGGTGCTAAGTGGTTTTGATTGTCAGCAGTTCTTTAAGTTCAGCATTCTTCACTTGCAGCAACAAAAAAGGGTTTTGCCTGAACAAGTCACTCCCATTTATTTAGTCACATCAAAAACTATCTGAACGGGCACGTGAAATTTTTTGGTTACATGTATGTGAAATACAAAAGTATCAACAGAACTGCTCATAAGCAACCTGTGGTGAAGAGGCTTGCAGCTCAAACTCACATTGCTCTCAGCAGGCAACAGAGTACATCTTATTCCTACAAGGTATTCTAATTTAAATTACCTCAAGACAAGTTATTAACAAGAGAATTGTGCCTGGGGCATTGCTATTCCCAGGTCTCTGGAGGAATCCAGTTCAGAGTAAGCCATTGGGTCTTCTCCACAAATTTGTTACTTTTTAGAAGCTACTTAAGCCTACCTGTGAAGCTTTGGAATCTAAGGCACTGTAACAATGGAAGTTCTTCACAAACTACGAGTTAGTTGGGGAAATCCCAGGAACAAATATAGCCTGGACAGACAGTGGCTCAAGAGAAGTCTTGAGGAGGACGACTTCACAGAATGGTAGGGGCTAGAAGGGACTTCTGAAGATCAAGTCCAATTCCTTTGTCAGAGCAGGATCACCTAAAGCAGATCACAAAGGAACCTGGGGGTGTCAGTCAATGAAAAACTTGACATGAGCTGGCAGTGGTCGCTTGCAGCCCAGAAGGCAGCCATGTGCTGGCCTGCATTAAAAAGTGTGACCAACAGGTTAGGGGAGGTGATTCTCCTCCTCTGCTCTCCTCTTGGGAGACCCCACCTGCAGTACAGTGTCCAGTTCTCAAGCTCCTACACAAGGAGGACGTGGATCTGCTGCAGCAGGTCCAGAAGAGAGCCATTAAGATGATCAGAGGGTTGGAGCACCTCCTCTATGAGGACATGCTGGGAGAATTGGGGCTGTTCAGCCTGGAAAAGAGATGACTCCAGGGAGACCATAGAGCAGCCTACCAGTACCTGAAGGGGATTACAAGAAAGTTGGGGAGGGACTTTTGACAAGGGTTTGTAGTGATAAGAGGACATAGATTTAAACCTGAGTAGGTAGAATTGGACTGGCTATTATGAAGAAATTCTTCACACTGAGGGTGATGAGACACTGGAAGAGGTTGCCCAGGGAGGTTGTGGATGCCCCCTCCCTGAGGGTGCCTTGGGCAACCTGGTCTAGTGGGAGGTTGGAACAAGATAATCTTTAAGGTCTCTTCCAACCCTAACTATTCTTCAAATCTATGAAACTTCTGGAATCAGCACGAAGTCCACATGAAAAAGTGCAACTGCAGCCCATGCAGTGGTACTATTTAGCGAATTTCATTAGGGCAGTTGCGCCAGGGTGCATCTCGATTGCTATCTGCTCTAAACATGGAAGCACTGCATACTGTAAAGTCTCCAATGGCCACACCCACTCTTAAAAAAACAGGTGGCAACAGTATCCTGGTTTATGCAAATTAATTGAAGCCCTCAGATTCCTGGCAAATGGCCAAAGCTCTGGGACAGACCAAGTCTGAAGGGGTTCTCAGAGGAGAAGGACAGGCAATAATGTGCTTTAGCACACTAGCAAAAAAATCCAGAATTAGTTAAAGCAGATACGTAATCTAAAGTAGGGCATTAACAATTAGGTCAAGCTAATAGCAAAAACCATCATGGAAAATGCTACGAAGAGGCCAGCAAGGCCTCTGAGGGCCAGGGAAGACACCTGAATGGCAGAAAGTTAGCTAACTGTAATTAGTGATTAGGAAAGAAAACTTTTTTTTTTTCCAGATTGACCCATTTATTTTAAATAGAAGTTCTTTTAAAAGATATGCATAAATTTAATGCATGCAAGGCTGGATTTGACAGAGATGATTCTTAAAGGCTTTTATTACACAGAAACACTGAAGGTAGCAAGTAGCTAGTTCACATCCAATTACTAAATCCTCGTGACAGATGAAAGCTTCCTCTTCAAGGTTAATAAAGAACTTCATGAACACAAAGACAGAAGCTAGAAATAGTTTCCAGTTACCACCTTATCTAGCAAAAAAAAAAAAAAAACACACCACTTCAAGTGGTGTACAGCTCAGAATGACTGCATGATCCCCAATAGGTGGTAAAACCAATATACAGATAGTGAAAGAAACCCCAGAGAAAACTTGGTAACTTTTGATGACTTTCAGAAGACCAGGACTTCTCAACAAGTTTCAGCATCTGAATGTACAAGTGGCCAACCACAGAGTACTGACATGGGACAAAGCCAACATCACCTTAAATTCAAATACCTCTTCTCTGATTTTACTTAACCTCTGCTTCTCATCCAAAACAGACACTTCAAAACTTTTCTTTGCTCACACTTCTCTTCAATAAGCACACTTTGGTTCATCACTCCAATAATCTCTTTCACTGGATAATTGTCTATTTTTATCTCACTTTGCAGTGTCCAGCCTTTGGAGCAACTTTGACATGCCATCCACCCATTGCTCTGATGCTTCTGACTGATTCCATTCTATCCCCTAATCCCCAAATGCTTTACCTCACCCAGCCCATATGGCTACTGCATTACTGTGCTGTCTGTACTGCTGGGTCAGGCCAGTGGTCCACATCTAGCCCAGTGTCATCTGACAGAGGTGACACAGAATACTACTCAGAGCAAAGCAACTACAACAGATACCTGACTCTGCCTCCTATGTTACAGGACACCAAAATCTGTCACTCAACTCGTGCATCAACTCCTGCATTTCCCTCTAAAGGTGAATTCTGAAGTACACTGTGAACAAAGGCTGACCAGGTTGACTTGAGAATGCCGACTAAAAATTGTCCCTCAAATACTGCATGAAGACATCGTAAACGTAGATACCTAGTGCAGTTTTAACATTTCTATAGAGCCTACCAACGACAGCACAGAATGTCAGCACCTCTGGAAAGCACAGAATGACTTTCACAGACACTTGAAATTTCAGAGTAGTCATTAGCAGCTATAAAAATTGGCCAGCTAGAGGAAGAGTCAGAAAAACTTAACATCTTCCTTTCTGGGCTTAAGATTTTGCCCTCAATATTTTGGCATCCCACAGTGTTTTATCATAGTTATCACAGAGTTATCATAGAATGGTAAGGTTGGAAGGGACCTCAAGGATCATCCAGGTCCAACCTCCTGCCATAGGCATGGACACCTCCCACTAGTACAGGTCACACAAGGCCTTGTCCAACCTGGCCTTGAACACCGCCAGGGAAGGAGCAGCCACAACCTCCCTAGGCAACCTATGCCGGTGTCTCACCACCCTCACTGTAAAGAGCTTCCTCCTAAGTTGATACCACAGCCAGAGTACAACTCAGTTCCTCTTCAAAGTCTAGACCATTTTACCCTAAATAGTCAGCATACCTAATTCATCACTGCCATTACCACCTCACTAAACTACATTCCATACCTTTCTCAACTGACCATAAAATTTCCCTGAATTCCTGCACATACTATGCAGGGTGGTATTTACAACAACAACAAAGTAACATACAAGTTGTGTCAATACCTGAAAAAACCCCAACACACATCACCTCAGCAATAAGTGTGTCCACAGATACTCAGAATACACTCTAACAAGATCGCAGAATCATTAAGGTTAGAAAAGACCTTCAAGTCCAACCATAACCCAGCTACCACAACCAGTAAATTATATCCTGGAGTACCACATCTACATGCTTCTCCAACACCTCCAGGAATGGTGACTTCATCACCTCCCTGAGCAGCCGGTTCCAACACCTCACCACTCTTTCAGTAAAGATTTTTTTTCCTATATCCAAGCTAAACCTCCCCTTTCACAACTTAAGCCCATAGATGGAGGTCTATCATCTTTACCTTAAGTGAAGGACAAGTGACTCTCATCAGCAATACTGAATTAGGAAAAGTGCAGTGACAAACACCTCTCAGCCAGATTGCAGAATGTTAGGGGTTGGAAGGGACCACCAAAGATCAACGAGTCCAACCCCCTCTGCCAAAGCAGGATCACCCAGGACAGGCTACAGAGGAACATGTCTGGGATAGCTTTGAAGGCCTCCAGAGGAGGAGACTCCACAACCTCTCTGGGCAGCCTGTTCAAGTAAAGAAGTTTCTCCTGTGAAAAGGCCACCAAGGAATGTTTGCATCTGATATTACATTAAAAGGCACACTGAGATTCAGAAGCATTGCAGATCTTTTTCTGCCTGCCACTCATTTACCAAGAGTAAAACCATCCATGATCATTACGAGAACTGACTGGCTGATTTACTATGCTCTTGTTAAAAAAACCTGCCAGCTTGACCCATCTAAAACCACAGACTTACCTTATCTCTGCTGTGAATGGAGAGAAGTGACTGAATTAGGATAACTGTAGCCAGAGGTGGACTGAGAAGCTACCAGGAAGGACTGCACAGAATAAGGAGTGCACTATATTCAGTGATGCTCCAGAAACAGTCCTCAGTACCAATACAGACTGATGGGTGATAGGATGGAGAGTAACTCTGTGGAGGACCTGAGGGCGCTGAGGGGTGACAAGCTGGACATACATGAGCCAGTGATGTCAGATCACAGCCTAGCCCCAGCCATATCCTGGGCTGACCCCCAGCAGCATGGGCAGCAGGTGGAGGCAGGGAATTCTGCCCCTCTGATCCACTCTACTGAGACCCCACCAGCAGTGCTGGGTCCAGCTCTGAAGCCCACAACACAAGAATGACATAGAACTGGTAGAGCAGATACAAGAAGGGCAGAAGAATGATCCAAGTGCTGGAGCACCTCTGCGACGAAGACAGGCTGAGAGACCTGTGGCTGTTCAGTCTGAAGAAGGGAAGGCTCCAGGGAAACCTCCCAGTGGCTTTTCAGTGCTTACAGACAGATCAGAAATCTGGGGACAGACCATTTGGCAGAGCTTGTTACCACAGGACAGGGGGTGATGGTTTGGAACTAGAAGAGGGAGATTCAGACTAGATAGAAGAAAGATTTTTTTCACACTGAGGGTGGCGAGACACCAGCGCAGGTTACCCAGGAAGGTGGTAGATGCCCCATCCTTGGAAACATTCTAGGTCAGGTTGTCTGGGGAGCTGAGCAACCTCCTCTAGTTGCAGATGTACCCAGTAACTGTAAGTGGCCTCTAGGAGCCCCTCCCAACCTAAAGCATTTTATGATTCTATGAAACTATCAATTCTCACCAGCATTAGTAATTTTATACATAAATAAATCCCAGCACACTCTAAAAACACCCAGCAAGGTAATGAAGGTGTCCCAAAGACATTCGTGGAGCAATTTTCCTGCTGTAATACATTTGATTCTATCAGCATTAGCTTTGAGGGTTTTCTACAGGGTAGATGAAAAAAAAAAAAAGAGTCTGTAGCCAGGGAGGTAAATAAATAAATAAAATCTACCTTACCAAACCCTTTGTATTACTGTTTCAGAAGCATTCACAACACGTTTCTATTTTGTTATATCAGCAGGGCATACCAACAGCCCCATACAGAGTTTATGGTGCAGAAATCACAGCAATGGAGAGATGGCAAAAAGAGCAGAGGGAAAGAAGTGGCAGTCCTGCCATTACCATAACAAGTGGGGTTGGGGAAGAAGGTTACTTTAAGAAGAGGAAACAGAAGAGTCAAACAGGAAGAACTTTCTAAAAGTTACATTGAATTTTGGTTGTGGTTTTAGTAAAGTCTGACAAAAAGGAGAGAGGTGGCAAATGAAGTTTTTAAAGACATTTTAGTCTTTGCTCCTCATTTGCACTTTGTTGCTAGGGGATTTTGAGGGAAGGACCTCATAATTCTTAAGAAGCAACATCACATTCTCCTCAGAAACAGGTGACATTAAAAAAACTCCAAAAAATCTTTGCAACACAGACTGAAGAGGAAAAAAATAAAAAAAAAAACAGAAGCAAAACTGAATCTACATTCTAGTCAATAAAACAATTAGAAGTGCTAAAGCTTTTTAAAGCAAAATTGGCTTAGAACAAGGCATTTCTTTTGAGAAGTCAGTCTGGAGTATCTGTCCTGTCAGGTCTCCACCTGAGACCTGAGTAAATTCTGGCAAGCAGTCCTCAAAATGGACTATCCCCAACCCCACACAAAGACACCACTGGTACAGTCACCTGCTCAAAGCACAGCAGAGTTTTGCCAGAACATCCATTTCCCAATGCAGCACAGTTAACCCCTGCAGGCACAGCACTCATCGTGAACAAAACACTTGCCAGGCACAGCCTTTACCTACAGAAAGCAAGATCCAGTGACCCAAGTTTATATATAAACAAGAAACTTGCAAAAGCTTGGAAACAAGAAAACATTGACATGTGATACAAAACAAACACATTTAGAAGGAAACAGACCAGAATCTCCACCCAGAATTGTGATCCAGAAACAATTTTGCAGGACCTCCTGTATTTTCAGTGCAGGATGTGCAGCCTTCCTAACAGGGTTTGTTTCTTGAACCTGAAAAATCCTTCTCTGACACTAGTTTCACAGTACTGCAGCCCATTTTATTTACGTACATTTTTCAAGTCTTACCAATTATTTCTACCACTCTGAAAGTTTCTGCAATAATTAGGAGGCCAGCTTGTAATTTTCTGAGTAAAACTCAAAGATGAGGTTATTTTAAGTTAGGAACAGATCCCACCGTAAATAATTTATTTTTTGTAGCAGGAAGTTTTGGGGTTTTTTTTAACTTTAATAAACTAAGGGAGGAAGAGAGCAGCAGATGTGAGGTCACAAACAGGAATTCACCTGATTTGTATACAAAGGAGTTCTTGCTGCCCAAAGGCAATTCAAAATATAACTCACAATCCAGGAGTAATATGCACACATAGCTCACTGTCTGTCAGAAAAGTAACAGAACACATTAATGCTTGAACAAACATGTGCTTCCAAAGGTTTTCACGGAATAAGAAGCTTCTTAAAAGTCATTGTTTTCCTTCTTGGTTTTAAAAGGTGCTGAAATACATGAACCCATAGCCAACATACAGGCCATAAAACCAGGTCCTCAGAGAATACTGCCCACAACAAAGATTAATCTGAGTATTTCCAAGAACATCATTTCTGAAGACAATAAAATGAGACTTCTAGGTTTTTGATGCATGCTAGAAGTGAACTCACTAAGGACTTTGCTATATTGCTGGACAGAGAAAACGTTCTAAGTGGTTCTCAGCCTCAAGATTCAACACCAATGGACTGAAGCAGCTTTTCACTCAAGGAATCAGTGCTACAAAACTGAATGTATGTAATAAGCAGCAGGTCAGTTACTGTGAACTTTAGATTTTTAACCTTCTGAGTCTTTCACATAATTACCCTAAATTTTCAATGAGGAGGAATATCAAGATGGCACTTTAAGTTTCTCTTGACTCTTCATCACACACACAAAAAAAATTCACCATAACCTCCATATGCTGCAACAAGGTTGAAGCACATAATTTAAGAATAAGATGTTTGCTCAAGAAAGAAAAATCAGGTCAGCTAACCACCCTTTTCAAACAATAAACTCTGCACATTTGAGGGTGGTTATGCTGTGTAGAATAAGTATGTAAAAATCTTTTGACACAGTATTTGCCCAGTTCTCCTCCCACTCTGGTTTGAAGATGTCTCACTTAACTTATCAAAAACTCTCCCAAATACTGTACACCACCTCCTCGCAAAGCACAAGAAGCAAACTGGCTGATTTCGGCTAACACTGCTGAAACAGTGCAGATCTGAGTCACCAAACTGACTGCAGCCTAACAAGAGGGGATGTGTTGGGCTTAACCCCCCCCAGCTGGAGGCTTATGTTTACACAAGTAAGCTTGCTTCAAAAACCAGTGGGAAAAAGAACAAGCATCACACCATTGCTAACCAACACCTGACATCCCTTGAATTCTGATCACTGATTTCAGAGTAATTCACACAATAAAGAGGCAACAACTCACAACTAAACAGAGTCAGAATTCACTAACAGATGAGTATTGAAAGACTTCATATCCCATAAAGTAACAATTTAAAACCGAGCTTAACAGTTAAAAAAAAAAAAAATCCAGAAAATAGATGTTTTCTCTACCAAAAACCATGAGTTTGTTGGCTGATTTGATTTTTTTAAGCATTCCATTTTTAATAAAACCACAGAACATCAGGACATCTTCCAAATTACTCACCACTTGATATGTTTTCCTGGGACTCAGAGAAACCAGGGAC
>VWYK01014619.1:1390-13902 GCA_013399775.1 Semnornis frantzii | reverse complement strand
TATGGGGTCTGACGAGAGCAGAGTAAAGGGGCAGAATCCCCCCCCCCTCTTGCCCTGCTGGCCACACTGCTCTTGATGCAACCCAGGACTCGGTTGTTGTCTGGGTTGCATGTGCACACTGCAGGCTTATGTTGAGCTTTTCAGCAATCCAGACCCCAAGGTCCTTTTCCTCAGGGCTGCTCTCCAACCATTCATCACCCAGCCTGGATTTGTGCTTCGGATTGTGTCTACCCAGGTGCAGGACCATACATTTGACCTTGTTGCATGTCATGAGGTTGGCCTGGGCCCACCTCTCCAGCCTGTCCAGGTCCCTCTGGATGGCATCCCTGCCCTCTGGCAAGTTGACTGTGCCACACAACTTGGTGTCATCTGCAAACTTGCTGAGAGTACACTCAATTCCTTTGTCCATGTCACTGACAAAGATGTTACTCTACTTGAGTAACGCAGAATTTGAGGATTGTAGTATTACCTCTTGGTGTGACACTCCTTCTTCACTATCAATGGCACTTTAGTGTGCTGCTTTTTGTTGTCAAGAATAGTCAGTATTCTGTTTGTATATTTGTTTACATACCAAATGTAATCTTCACATGACTTCTACTAAAAAATAATTGTTTTCCTTCTTTTAAAGACTTTGCAAATATGCATTATACTGCTGAATAAATTTCTTTACAGTTCACAAAGTGGAACCTGAGTATGAGCAAGTTTGAAAAAACATACTGTCTGAAGACAAAATTGGGTATAAGCAACAGGAAATCCAAATCACTTTTATGTGTTTCTGTAGGAGTTAATAATCTAAGTATGTGGGATGGGCAGACAGAAGACAGACCTGGCTGAGAACATGTATGTTGTCACTGGATCTGCAGCAGATTTTAGTAGATTGAGTCTTTAACAAGGAAGTAATAGGGAACCAAAATAGAGACTCTGTTCAGCACCAGTTCTGATTCATTTCCTTTTTAGAAGGCATGACATAGAACCTTTAAGTATTTCAGCAAAACCAACTGAAAACTTACTAATTATCTTTGTACTTCTGAAATATTCTGACCTCCCACAGCTTCCAATGAGGGAATCTGACCACAAAAGGCTAGCATGTGCAATTGTGTCACCAATAAAGTAAACGAAAATTCTCCCACTAGTGCTAGTGGGTAAAGATTTCTCATTAAAAGCACTCTTGTTTCTTCAATTTACTCTGTAACAACTTAACATCTCCTTATCATATGCATACCATTTTTTTATTTTTAAAAGTGTGTGGGGGGGGGGTTGATTTTTTTGGTGTGGTTTTGGGATTTGTTGAGGTTTGGGGTTTTTTTGTTTTATTTTTTTGTTGTGTTTGGTTGGGGTTTTTTCGGTATTGCCAAAATCTTTGGAGATTTAAACACCTAAGTAAAATTAGTTGTTATACCTTACTGGTTTTAAAATATTAACATTCTGAGATACTCACTTGGATAACATAATCTTCCAGAAATGCTTCTGAAATTGAGTGTTTTCCATACTCCAATTCTTGTTATGATCTAAAATATCAAAATAATAACTGAGAGACTTGTTTGATCTTAGTTGCTACAGTGTTGATTCAAACAAGATGGTTTGATTGGCATGGAGACTAGAGTTAGGCTTTCTGTAAAAAGAACAATGAAGCATAGTGCCATCGTTTGTACAAATTAACAGTGGTAACTATAATAGTAGTAATACTAATAGTAGTAGTCATAGTACTTGTGGAACTTGTGTACAGTAGTAGTAGTAGTGACATTTTCATTTGTAATTAAAAAATTTAAAACTATATAATAGTAAAACAAATTCAACTAGATCATTTATACACGGAAGTATGAAATGAGTCACATGATAACACTTTGCTATCAGTCATCTGCTCTGACAATAAACACAGTATTGAAAATGTTTATTTCTGTGGATCAATATTCTATTTCTCCTGTCCTTAGTCTTGTGAAAATACTATAATTCTTAATCTGTAGGCCATAAGTAATAATATTTTGTAGAACATTTGCTAATGTTTTATTTTTTTGTTGATCACTGAATCACAGAATCACAGAATGCCAGGGGCTGGAAGAGACCTTGCAAGATCAATCCCCCTGCCAGGACATGATCATCAATATCAGATCACACAGGAATGCATCCAGGCAGGTTTTGAGTATCTCCAGAGAGGGAGAGTCCACAGCCTTCCCAGGCAGCCTCTTCCAGTGTTCTGTCAGATTCACAGGGAAAAACTTACCCCTCATGTTTACATGAAACCTCCTATGCCTCAACTTCTATCATTTCCCCTTGTCCTGCCATCGGGCATCATCAGGCAGAGCCTAGCTTCATCCACCTGGCAATCACACTTTACATATTTATAAGCACTGATGAGGTCACCTCTCAGTCTCCTCTTCTCCAAGCTAAAGAGCCCCAGCTCCCTCAGTCTCTCCTCATAAAAGAGATGTTCCATTCCCTTAATCATCTTTGTGGTTCTGCACTGGACTCTCTCAAGCAGTTCTATGTCCCTTTTTACCTGGGGGGGAGGGGAAGGGTGGGTCCAGAACTGGACGCAGTACTCCAGATGCAACCTCACCAGGGCAGAGTAGAGGGGCAGGAGAACCTCTCTCGATCTCCTAACCACAGCTCTTCTAATACGTCCCAGAATGACATTGGCCTTCCTGGCCACAAGAGCACGTTTGAAATGGAAGCTCAGTATAAAACACAGTCTCTTTGAGTAACTACAATTCTTGGTCTCACAAACAGTAATGCTAAAATGGCATATACTATTAAAAAGAAGTATGACATTGCTGGATAACAGCTAACATTATAATAAGAAAGGGTTGGGGAGAAAGTAAGGAAATACCTTTGGGATGCAGAAGTGATTTTTTTTATACATATACAGATACAGAAAAATTAAATATATCTTTATATATTGTTTTCCATCTAGTTTGGCTTTCGTGCACAGCCAACCATTTTATGTAAAAGTTGCAATACTGTATGGCAACATATAGGGAAAGATCAAAGAATAGACCAATTGATGCATTTTATTTTGATTTTAACCAGGAAATGTTGTGGAACAGCACCATCTGCAGGTGTGCTATCAGAAATTTAATCTTGACACAATTAGATTTTGTTAGTCATCTGTCCTTCTTTTGGTACAGATTTGGTCTTTGCTTCTCGGGAAAAAAATCCAGCATGCAGGAAGGTATGGGTTAGTCTGCAGTCAAAAGAATATTAGTTGAAAAATGATATAATAGTACAAAATCAAACCTTTTGTTCCTAAGAACCGGAAGAATTATCTCTTAATTTACTTATTTCACATAATCATGTCTTATACTCACTTATACAATTTATACTTGTTTTGTATATGTTACAAATACTTACTTTTATATTTTTGAAATATAAGACATTGGTTCTGAGACAGAAAGTGAATAGTCAGTATGATGCTGTATAATAGGCTTAAGAACTGCTTTAAACTGAATTATAATAAACCAATTATAAA
This sequence comes from Semnornis frantzii, assembly GCA_013399775.1. Classification (NCBI taxonomy): domain Eukaryota; kingdom Metazoa; phylum Chordata; class Aves; order Piciformes; family Ramphastidae; genus Semnornis; species Semnornis frantzii. Next base: position 10,436 of record VWYK01014619.1, on the reverse strand, counting down.
TATTTTTGCTGTTCGAGAAAAAAAAAAAATTCTTGTGCTATTGTCACCAGAAAACTAAATATTCTTAAAGATCATGTGTTCGCCTCACTTACTTCCACTTCCACACTCTCCAACTGATTGTAGGCATTTGGATTTGAGATACTGGATACTTTGAAAAAAGGCCAAGTAACTATGTGGAAAATTTTGGAGAGGAAGGGATTGGATAGCATGTCACTGGTTTGTGTTGGGCTTTATGTTGTTTCACACTTTTAAGGAACTCTGATCACCAGTTTGTCTCAAGGGAATAGATTTAGCAGTTACAAAATCTGATTACAATTCACACACATTCAAAGAATGCAAGTAATTATTCCTTTAATTACTAGAATGCAGAGCTTCCCATGGCAGTACAAAGCCATTCAGAAAACAATAATAATACATTGATGTGCTTAGATCTTGAATCAGTGTATAAATACAGTGATTAAAAGTTCCAATCCAAGCTTGTGGTACAATATATACAGAAAGAATAAGAGAGAAAAACAAAAAAATTCCCATTCATATCTGTTGTCTCTTGAGTTTAATTCAGTGCAGGTCTCAACAAGTCTTTGGCACAATCGTAGAGACATAGAATCGTTTTGGCTGGAAGATATCTGTAAGACCAAGCCCAGCTGTTAGCCTTGCACTGCCAAGTCCACCTCTACAATTTATCCCTAAGTGCCACATCTACATATCTTTTAAATACATCCAGGGATGGTGACTTCTCTACTTCCCTCACCAACCTGTTTCAACGGTTTACAACCCTTTCTGTGAAGTTTATTTTCATAATATCCAATGCAAACCTCCACTAGCATAACTCGAGGCTCTTTCTTTACTTGTTGCTTGGGAGAACAGACCAACAGTTACGATATTGGTCTCCCTTGAGCTTTCTTTTCTCCACGCTTACCAAGCTCAAGATGTAAGTCACCAATGCAGAGGAAGCACTGAGTTGCATTTAGACACCAAATACTTCAGTTCTGTATGTTTATGACTTTGCAAACCAAATACAGGTGAAGATTGGGGGCATGGTGTAATGTTGACCATTCAGTGATGGGTTGATGGTTGGACTGCATAATCTTTGAGATCTCTTTAGACTGGATGTTTTCTGTGATTCTAGTATAACAAAATACCAATGTTTTACAGATGTTGTCTCACTTTTTCCACACATGCATAAGATCTTCTGGAAGTTGAAACTCCAAGCTAGCAATCTACATTTAGATATAATTGGATTTTTTTTTTTTTAATATATCAACACTTTTCTGTAACTAATTAATATATTTGTGTGAGAATATTTTTCTGGCTGTTCTTTATTGAATACCTGTTTAAAAAAAAAAAAAAAACAACCAACCAAACAAACAAACCAAAACCAAACCAAAAAAAAAAACCTCAAACTTCCCTCACTTAATTGCTCTGAATTCTTTATTATTGTGTTTGGAAATACACAACTGTTTCCCAAGATATTTCTATAAGAATCTCAGGAAGAAAAAAACACTGCCCTGAACAGGTGTAGACAGGAAACATGCAACTGGGCATTTTTCAGGAAAGTTGATTTTTTGCTGGAAAATATTGACCCATTAAAATGGAAACCATAGCTATAAATACATAGAGTGAGAGACAGTTCAACTGGGAAAGCTCATTACTGATGTCATCTCTGATACATATCACTGTAGTTCTGGTATAAAACACCTATTTCTTCTTCTATCAGCATTATAAGTAGTATATTTCTTCAGGCATCTTCTCTCCATTTTTTTCTCTTAATCAGTGCACATGACGCAATAACAGCTACCTGGCTTCACAAAGGGTCTGTTCAGGGGGGAAGAAGGAAAATGAGTTGTGTTCCTCTCCACTATTTGTCAGAGGCCTGGATAAATCCTTATTCATGAGCATTTCATCAGTCCTTAGACCTGGCTTCTGACTCATTGAATGCACAGTGTAAAATCCCATAAAAAGCAGTATATAGAAGGACAGAATTATGAGAGTTAATGGTTGTCAAAATGAAGATAAATCATCATTGTCAGTGGCGAGTATTTAATTTGTATATTTGATTTTAATTAACATATTACAAGAGACAGAGTAGGAAGAATGAGATGGTAGAGTAGAGAAGCTAATGCTACCAACAAAGAATTTAAAATCAGGAAATGGAGGAAATATTGAGAAAAAAAGGAAGGATGATGGGAGGAAAAAAAGAGTATAAGGGATTGTCTCAGTAATGAGTTTAAAACACCTTGCTGAAGCAACTGAAATTTTGTAGGTTACAATATAAATCAGAAATTATCCTTGCAGACATGTTTACCACATCATGAATCCTCAGTAAACAAGTTTATGAGGTTTTCCCCTCCATTGATGTCTACTGATATTATTTGTATCAGTCTTCATACAGCATTGCACCAGTGTCTTCACAAATTTCCATGTGCACTGCTTGACTAGTTTCATATCTTAACATCATTCTCTGTTTTAGATGACAGTGTTTTGATAATTTTATGGAGATAATTAAATCAAAACAATCTTGCCTTAAACCTGACATAAAAAAAAAAAGTCAACAGTTTAGTTAAAATTACTGGAATAAGGGCTAGAGAGGAGAATTTAATTGTTTAAAGGTTAAAACAGAAAAGCTACATTGAGGAAGGATGGAATGTGGTGAGGAAAAATAATATCATGCATGTATCTGTGTATATAGATAAACAAATAGGTAATGTCTTCTTCAGAAAAATATGTGTATAGGCTCACACACATATATGTGTCTCACTGGTTGCTTTCATGGTTCTCCCTTGGCAAAATTCCTGAGTAAAATCTGTACACTGAAGCAAATACACAAGGCTGTCTCTAAGGGCATCTGCCCCAAACCTGTTCATGTCAAACACAACTATCAACTGAATTAAGTAGTTACCATGGGACTTCCAAGAGACTAAAACATAGAAAGAGTCACCTTGAAAAGCAACATAGGAGAAACATGAATATCTGTAACAACAGAGGAGATACCGGGGGGGGGGAAACAGTGTGGGCAGGTGGGTGGGTACTGCTGGTTCTGTGTCCAGTCCTTCTGGGCCTTTCTCACTAAAGAGTTGGGGTGAAGCAGGGTCACTCCTAGAGTGACTCTGAGTGGGCACATCTGCCTGGCAGACGCTCACAAGAGGGGAAAGGAAGAGAGCAACCCATGCAGCCAGGGAGAGAAAGCATAGGTGCGTGTGGTTAGAGACTTGGGAGGTCAGTCACAGAAGAACATTTCTACAAAAATGAAATACTGTATTTATTCACATTTTGTAGCTGTCTAGTGTTGTGGTTTGTCTGCTGAGATAGAACTCGACTCCGAAGTTCAGTGACTGACCATTACATAGGCATCACTCAGAATTCAATACACTGCTTTGATCTTCACTTGGCTTAAACTACATGTAATAAACAATGTAGCACCATTTGCATTGAAAAGCCTTTAAAAAACCCATCCCCCCCAAAAAGCAACTTCCAACACTCAACTGTAACCTTTGACTCTGTGACATTCTGTTTAGAAAAGATATTAAACCTGGAAAATCATTACACCCAATAGAAAAACCAAGTCAGTTATGGTTGCTTGTGAAGGAAACTCAGACTTAAATGCTAAGACATATGTTGTTTCCTTTTTTACTGGAGCTAATCATGCATGTGACCTACACAGCCTGTGCACCTGGATGTGCTATAAGAGGCAATGTACTTCCAGGGATGCTGACAGAATGATACTTGTACACGAACATCAAGGGTAAGATTATAAACTGTCTCAGTTTAATGAGTCCTCTTGAGATTTGGACATTGCTGCTCTAGTCTCTCTGACACTCATTATTTACATAAAGAACCGGTTTTAAAATCCAGAAATATGCCAAACACTGAAAAAATATGCGATATCCAGAGTTTATTTATTTGGGAGAATACACTTGAGAGAACATCTCTCATCACATTTACATACAGGGAAAAATTACAACTTTCACAAATAAGTGAACTCTGGATTAAATATAGAGCCATTTTAGTTTTCTACAGAAATTTTTTATTAATTTGCAGCATCAAATTTATAATTAAAGATTGTTTTCAATAACTAGTAAGTAGACTTCAATATTTTTATTACTTATTATTTTATATCTGGTTAAAAGCAAAACTAGAACAGATTCTGAGGTTCAAAATCCATTTGCAGAACTCTCAATCGTATTTAGAAGCAGACCAATGTTGGAAATAGAAAAAGCACGTTATATACACTAGGAAAGCAAATAGAATTAAGCATATTCTCCTAGTTGTGTTTTATAATAGTAATCACTTATACTGAAGTATTTGAAGTGTTGTGTGTGACAAAAGTCTTGCCTTGGCCTGCCACTCCCAGCCAGCTGAAGCACTGTAATCCACTTCAAATGCAGTGGCTAAACAACACAGATGCACATTCATAAACCAGAATGTAATCCAATCCTTTCACTGCACTTAGCTTCATGGGATTTTTTCCTCTGACATCCAGTATTTTTCCATCAAACCACATGTAAAATGCATCAGGCTGTTTTCTCACTGATTTTGTTGTGTATGGATCTAGCTTTTGAGAGGTCTTTGTCCTTATGAACCTGTCCTGGTTTCAGACAGCCTGCTGAATCAGATGGTGAGTATTCAATATCATGCTGATGTCACGCCCAATGCATAAGGAAATACCATGCTTGCCAGAGCAAAGGATCGTGGGGCTTGTGGTTCAGGCTGCAACCTGAGGTACTTCTTGTTGCTGGGGATTTTCTTCTAGTTTCTGACTTAGGGTGTGGGTTTCTTCCTCTTTGCTGTCTGCTGGCTTGGATGCTGCCTTTTTCCACCTTGTTTGCTGATTGGTTTTGCTGCTTGGCTTGTTTGTTTGCTCACACAGTATTGGGTGTTGTATTATTCCATTAAAGTCTCCTTGTCTCAACCACAGGACTTTGTTTATATGTTACTTTCCTCCAAATCTGGGGAGGGAGGGCATTTGTGAAATGTTCCAAATAAATAACAAATTGAAGAGCTGCAATAGTGACCATTAATTGTATTAGAAGTGAATTATTGCTGAATTAAATTAGTTAATTATTTTTCTAGTTACCTAACCACTATTATTTTATTGAGTGTTCAGGTTTACCTCAACTATCGCATTTTTTCCTGCTTCTTATAATTCACTGTGAATTATCTCCCTTTTTAAACAGACCTAATCTTTGACTTTACGATACTAAAGGCAATGTGAACTTTGACATTGACCTGAGAAAGTGAATGTCTAATACCCTGAATGCTTTAGCTGAAAGCAGATTCCATTTGAACCTTTCTGGATTTGATTCTTTACTGTGCTCAGATCATTTGTGTTTTCTAAATATTTTTCTGAATGTTATAATTTCTGAGTATAAACACAAAAAACAGACTGAAGTTCACTTACTGAAAAAAGGTGCTTGGTCCTCAGAGATCTACTCTTGACCACTGCTTGGGCAGATAAGTCATACAAAACGTATCTGTAAAGATATGCATTTGTATCTCAATATGTGTGTGTGTGTGTGTGTGTGTATATGTATATATACACACACATATGCATATTTAATTCATGAATAGCTGAATACCTGCCATGTGGTTGGCTGAAGAGAAACAGGCAGGCAGGTAGCTATGAACTATAAATTTGGAAAACAAGCCTGTTATTTCACCTGGACTGCTAGGATCCTACAGAGGGTGGTTTTGCAGTAATTGATGTAAGGACTACACAGAGAAGTTCTAACCAAGTACTAAGCAAGTGCTCTTCTTCCAACCTGGTACTCAGAAGTAAGTGACAAACTTTAGCCTGATATTCTTTCAAAGATGGGTGAAAAAAAGACAACTGTGTTTATTAAAAATATAGTTTTATGTAACCATAGTAACAACATTTTATTATATCTTTCGATCTGGGAATTTCAAATGGGGAGCCACTGAGAAAGGGAATGAAAGAACCTTATTGCTGGGAAACCTGAGCCATGCCATTGGAGTACTAGAGAGACTGTAGAATGACGAAGCAGTGTCTGCTTTGGTGTACCAAATTTGATTCTCTGATGCGTTTCAGTTCAGATTTGCAAGAAACAGGAGAGAACACCAAGAACAAAGAAAATCTTAACTACTCAGTTACTTTCATTCCTGCCCTTATATAGCTTTCTCAGATTCATGGAATCAGCATATGGGTTATTTTACAGAAGCTTATATACACAGCTGTGAAGAACTCACACAAAAGTGTGACAGATTGTATTTGCTATCAAACCAGCCAGCAATCAAATTTTCAGAGGAATTGCCTAAAAAATGTTCAGGCAGAGGAGAGTGAATGTGTCAGCATATGCCATCCATTGGGAGTACATTTTTTTATATGTCTTGCCTAGAGGGTTGTAGGTATATTTCCAAGAAAGACTTCTCTATTTCTCTCAATTATTTTGAATTTTTTTGTGTAACACTTAAGTGTTTGTTAGACAAAAAGAGCATCAGTGGTAGTGATAAAGTGGTTTTAAGAAAAGAAAAATAGAATTAAAACATGAAATGCTGTTAGAGTTTAAAAGTCTTGATTTTTCTGGTCTAAGGTAAAACAAAAAAAATCTTGACTTCTTGGCACATCTTTTATTAAGGAACCATCTCTTTATCAATATGTGCCTTCACAGGAAACTTTCCCACACTTTGGCTTAACAGCAAAGGCCTGTTGATTTACTTAAAGCTGAGCATAGTCTGATTTTAGTTAGATTCAAATAAATATCTTTTAGCAAGGCTAGGGGCAATTGTAACCAATTAGTGTGTACAATACATTCAGGTATGATCACCATATGCTTAGGAATTGTCTTCCTATAAGTAGGGCAAAACGTGGCAGTCGTATAGCTCAGTCTTGAGACAATCAGTGAATTTTTGCTTAAAAACTGTAGGCAAAAAATAAACCAACAAAAAAACATTCATTTGCTCAGAGTTCATTTGCTCAGAGTCGTCAACCCTTTGTGCAGACAGATATGCTGGGTCAGTCATACAGAACAGCAGGGGTTCATGCTGCGTGAGTTGCAAAATTTGGACTTCTTTGATTTAATAAGCTCATACAGAAGTAAACAGCGGGTTTTATTTACTCAGTGCTCACAAAGATGCAACTGAATTTTTAAAGAGTTTCACTCCTGAGATGATGTGAAACATGCAGTGAAAGTATTGACTATCTCCAAGGGTATCTAACTTGTTATCTTTGAGACCAAAGTGCAACCAAAGGTGAGTTTTGAGGAAGCACATCATGCCACGTTCATTGTTTACCATTCCTGCAACAAGTTTCAAATAGTTCTTTAAAAGATGTAAAGGATCTTCAATGAGACACTTTTGTGACTGTTGCTTTATGTCAAGTATTTAACTGTGTAGTATAGAATCATAGGATAGTNCCTTGTCCAACCTGGTCTTGAACACCTCCAGGGAGGGAGCAGCTACAACTTCCCTGGGCAACCTGTTGCAGTGCCTCGCCACCCTCATTGGAAAGAACTTCCTCCTAACATCAAGTCTAAATCTTCCCTCTGCCAGTTTAAACCCATGACTTCTGGGAGACGATGTATGGGTTGTTTCTTATCAAAATGTATCGAGCAGAAAACAGTAAGATTTGACTACAATTATCCTAGAAGACTATGTCATACATGTGCAAGTTGCAATTTCAGCTGGAAAGTCTGATTAAGTTTCCAGTTTCAGACTATAAGTCAAGAAGCATAAGGCAGTAAATGTCTTATTGATGCTGCCCAAGGTGGGTTATGGTTGAAAGCTGTACTGTAGTTTTGGAACAAATCTTGAAGCCTTGACTTTGGCTTTTATTTAAACACCTTCTAGTTCAGTGCTGTTACAGAATATTTTTAATAGTTGTCCAGACCTTTACATAGCACTGACACCTGGTAAGGATAAATAGATTTTGTCCAGTTCCTGCCAATATATCTCAGTCATTAACATAAGTATTTTTTTTCTCTGCTTCAAAAAAGAAAACAAGACAATAACATGTGACAGGACGAGTCACAGAACTGGACAATAGAAGAGTCCAGAATTCTTACACTATTGTGCTTAATGATATGTCATATACAGGCTTTAGTTTCCTCTTGTGATTAGTTTTACTGCAGCAGTATTTATTCTCTGGCATGCAGACTGCCTTAGAGGATTCTTGCCATCTGTTGGTTTATTCACATGTGGAACTCTGTCTTGAATTGCATTTCATAATGCTGTAATACCCAAATGTGTAGGACAGACCAGAGTTGTTAAGGCAATTCCATAGAATCATTTAGATTGGAAAAAAAACCTTTAGGATCATGAAGTCCAATTGTAAACCCAAAACTGGCAAGCCCACCACTAAACCATGCTCTTAACTGACACATCTAAGCATCTTTTAAACGCTTCCAGGGATGGTGACTTCACTAATTCCCTAGGCAGTCTGTTTAAATGCTTGACAACCTTTCCTGGCAAGTACAAACCACCACCACCCTGCCTCCAGTTCAGGATTTGGATAACCTTGAATGTGAGACTTGCTGCAGAGCTGGTCTTTATCAACCTCTGGTGCCCCTTAATCTAGAGGTCTTTCCTTTGCTTGGAGAAACAGGCCCTCCAACTAATTCAGCAATTGACCACAGCCAAACTGACAGCAGTATGAATGGAGTTCTGCTATGGAGAGGATCTCTCTTGATTTTGCTCCACAGAAGCAAGCTTTGCAGCTTGGAAATTCTCCCCTTCAAAATGGAACCTGAGGAATCTCACTTCTCCCCCACTGTATTGGGTTTGGCTGAGCGGGAGTTAATTCTGCTCAGAACATCTTTCCAGTGCTGTGTTTTGCAGTGCTGCAGTTGGATGTTGGTAACACAGCAGTGTTTTGACTACTGCTGAAACAAGCACCAAGGCTGGCCTTTCCCAACTTTTCCCTGCCCCAAGAATATGCTGAGGGGTGGGCAAGATCTTGGGAGGGAACACAGCCAAAGCAGCTGACCCAAACTGTCCAAAAGGGTATTCCATGCCATATAACATCAGCTCAGATATAAGAACTAAGTGAAAGAAAGAAGTGTTGGGGATATTCATCCATGGTGTCTGTCCTCCA
>VWYK01014612.1:0-15382 GCA_013399775.1 Semnornis frantzii | reverse complement strand
GGGGGGAGCCGCGCATCTTCCGCGGCGCCGCTCCGCGGGCGGAAACGTGCCGGCGGCGAGGGCGCCGGTTGGCGCTCGGCGGGGGCTGCAGTGCGCGGCCGGGGAGCGCTGCCAGCACTTAGGGCGGGCGGGGATGCGGAACGCAGGTCCCTGCCCTTCTCTCCTTTTTTTAATAGACTGCAGTCTCCAATTATTTCGATAAATAAACGTTGTCCACAGGAGTTGGGTTTTCCTGGTGACATTAAATATTTACGGGGATGCTCTCTCGGCGGTTTCTGTTTTTCATCTACACAGATCCCTCACTGGTGTCTAAATCTTATCACTAGACCTCTCTGCCGTAGGGAAAGTTTTATCTTCTTCATATAGTAAACGACATTTTTGACCATCTATTTATTTAGTACCTTTCGAGGTTCTGGAAGTCTGCTGTGTGGTGGACTCCGTGAAAAAGTTCTTTAAATTACCTAACAAAAAAAACCCACCAACCGAAATAAGCAAGTGAAACCATTATTAGGCAACAGAATAGAGAACTGCATAATGTTTTCTTTATTAATGTAAAAGAGTAAATCACTCTAGCTGCTTATTCTACTGCAGACTCCATACTTCTTGTTTTTAAGGTCTGCTTTTTTGGAAAATTGCATCTCCCTCTTACGAGAAGCCAAGGTGGGGAAGGGGGGGTATGATGAGGATTATTATAACCTCTTAGAAAACCAAGATAGAAATAAAAATTTTCCTTGTGCAAGAGAAATCATTTCTGGAAGGTCTACCATCAAATATTGAAATTCGTGCTTAAACATCTTATTTGTGGTTCCAGTAATTTTGATGTCTCACTCATCTAGCATAGTGATAAAGGATGGTATCCATTATTTTTTCAGTGATGCGTACAACTGGTTTTCTCAGGGAAGCGTGGGGGAAGGCTGCTCATCCTGGGGCATGGGGAAGCAGTGAGGTTGAGGCTGATGGTTTGTCAGCACTCAGGGTGGTTCTGGCTGAATGCTTGTCTGATGAAATTCTGTGGAGTGTCCCATGTGAGGCATAGGCAAGAAAACACTGCTACAAGAGAAGTTCATCTGGGTGCCTTATAGCTGTAACTATAAGAATGAGACCCGTTAATCTTAGCTTTTCTAGTCATGTAAAACACAAGATCTTCAGTGACTGTTTCTAGGGAAACCCATAAAGGTATTTTAAAAGTAAAAAAAAAAAAAAAAAACCAAAAATAAAAAAAACAAAAAAAAAAAAAAAAAAACACAAATTAAAAAAACTACAAGAAAAGTATATAGACCATATACACTAGAGAATCCTGTTGGGTGTTGGTGTTTCATTTTGAGGTAGGCAGACTGATACAGTAAATGGTTAAAATAGATATGTTACAACACAGCATTAAAAGAAGATTAGATCAATCGTGTGAGAAAGAAGATAACTTTAAACTATCTTAAATACTTTTTTTTTTTTTTAAGGGATCAAAGGGTCAAACCAAATTCTGAATTGTAACAGAAGTAATTTATGATTTTGCATCATGCAGTTGTAAACATCAGTCAGCCTTCTTCTGGCTAAAGCATTTTAGTGTGTCACGTCTTAAAAAAGGAAAACCAACAGAAAACTCAGAAATTACGTTTGGCATACATACATATCATTGAATCCAAAACCCTGTGGTTAAAGATTACCCAAATATGCAGAAAGTAATCTTTATTTGTCTGACTGAATAAATATGGCTCTCACTGATTTCCATCTCTTTGGTAATTTTTGCAGGCTGACTTCCCCTTTTAGCAGCTGCCCTGCTCATTATTTGGTTTTGATCATATCTAATTGTGGGTGACATTCAAAACCAAGGTTTAGTGCTTTTCACCCTAACCCTTCTTATAAAAATGTGACTTAACCTGTCAGTTTTACTGCAGTTTTATAGATGTTCTCAGTGTAAAACTTTAAAGAGTAGACAAAAGAGAAAATATATTTTAATTTCTTCGTTTTAGGTCCTAAAATGACTATTTGTTTATATAATGCAGACAGGCTACCTAAACTTTAACCATTTCCATGAGAGACTAAGCAATGAACCTGAACACAAAGAGTGAAGGGGTTTGGTTTAGCTCTTTCCCTCCCCTCCCAGGAGAACAGAGAATGATTTTGTAAATAAAGCAAAATGGAGTGCTATATACTTTTCCACATTTGGAATTTGAAAATTAGAAGAATGTAATTCAAATAGATTGTGGACCCTAACCCAGCAATAGCATATATGTGTACTGTGTAAACCATGTATCAAATATTATTGGAGCTACAACCAAAAATGTTGCTTTAAATCATCTTTTGAATATCAACTTTGTTGAAAGTCAATATTTAAATAAAAGGTTGAATTCATTAATTTTACAGAAGTATGCAAGAGTAGGGCTGGTCATGTAACTAAATCCTTGTTGTTACTCTTCCCTCACCTTGCAGATGAAGAGAAAGTTGGACCATGGCTCCGAGGTCCGTTCTTTCTCTCTGGGAAAGAAACCCTGCAAAGTCTCAGAATACACAAGGTAATGAAATGCAGTAATAGATCACTGGATGTGTTTTGAAATGCTAAGCCAAATTCATGGCTCCTGTTAATGTTAAAACACTGTAAAGCAAAGAAAGGGTAGTATCAGCATTTATGTATTGCTTAGATAATTTCACATACTGAGGATGAGTTTTACTGAAGTAACCAGACTTGCATTTCTTTGGTTGAGGTTTGTGTTTCATTCGAAGTATAGCACACCCATTAACTTAAAGACTTTTTGAGGGTTGAAACATTCTTAAGAATGAAATCAATCACATTTTTTTAATGGGACATAATGATTAAACATAAGACTATTACAAACTGTGATCAAATGTATTACTTTGCTATGGTAACAAGAATGAGAGAATGGAAATTTATGTAGGCAGAGCAGACCATCTGATCTTAACAGGAACACACACGTACTTGTTATCCACACCATGAAAGCACTATGGGTTCTACTCTGCTTCCTTACCAGTCCTCAATGGTACCAGATCACATAACTACCTGCTGCTGTTCTGGTCAGATGCTTTGTGGGCTAAAACACTCCTAAATTTGAGAGGCAGTGGTAGATTATGCCCTGGGTACACACCCTACAACTGCAGTTCCTACTGGATAGTTGCCATAACTGTTGGGCTAGGATGCTACAGTGCTTCCTATACTGTGTAAATTTACACCATCTTACATCTTTTCCCTATAATAAGCATCAGCCCTCTCACAAGCATTGTGTTTACCTCCCAAAATTGTCTGGAGATGTTATTTATTTTGAACATGCTATCATACTGTTCAGTCATTGATGGATCTTGCAGAAGTAATTTATATATCATTTTCTGTACTCTTAAGAGGTGATGAGCGAAAACTTAGGACAGTGTGGGGAAACAAGTTCCAGGGTTACTTTTCTGATGTGTAAATGCTGCAGTAGAGAACAAGAAGCGGATGTCTTGCTTAAAATCATGTTTTGCAGCTTCCATATTCCACTCTAGTCTCAAGTTGGTAGCATCTCCAGATTTCTGAATGTCTAATGGAAGAACACTCTTGTTGGCCGTCAGTTCATTGAGTGACACACTTTTGTCTGCACTCCTATAAGAGCGAGCAATTCAGCAGCAAAGAAAACATTTTTTTTTGTCATGTGTCCATCAGACTCAGAGGAACCACTGGAATTGTTCAGCTTCCACAGAAACCTCACTGGCTGTTAGGAGAATGAAAACATATGGGAAAAATAAAACACGAACAAAAATCTTGTGGTTTAATCTCAGGTCAAAGGAAAGAAGCTTTTAGGTCCTGTTTTGAATAACTGGTTTTAACTGAGAACCAGTTTACAGCAGAAGAAATTAAAAATGGAACTGTTCTACTGGGGTAAGCTCAAGGCTATGTGCTGCTGAGTTCCAAATAAGCCAATTTTAAGAACCTTATTTTGGACCTTAAATGATAGGCCACCTGCTAGATCTCTGCACAGGTAATGAGAATAAGCTGTAAACCAGATTTTATTTTAAAAATACTTTCAGTTGACATTGCTTGGTTTTTGAGTCGTCATTGCCATAAAAAAATCCTTAAATGACATCTGATCCTCTCTTGTAAGCTGTTTGATTATACATTATTTAAATAATGTTTAGGCAAATGATGCAGTTCTTGTGCCTGCTTGTTTCCATTTTCCCTAGGATCAGGCATTCTGTAAAACTGGCAGGCCTGATGAATCTTTGCTTACAGCAGGTAAAGCCCATAAACAAAAGTCATTAAGAGGGTCCTTCACCTGTGAAAACATATTTTTATATCAGCTTTTCTTTCTCTTACTACTCAGTAAAATTAACACTTGAAAATAAACCTGTTCAAACCAGTCTTTAGTTTTCTGTTCCAGTTTGGGTAAATGTTGGGACATGCTATGATTGTCCTTCAGAATGTGAATGATTAGAGTGAAATATTTGTAGACTATGATGAGATAAATATTAAAATAAACTTGCCTTGCATCATTTGAAGTTATTCCTGTAACCACTGAGAAGTCAGTGAAGCCATGAAGCTTATACCTACTAAAAAGCTGGATTTATCATACACAAAAGCAAAGGGAGTTTTTTGAGTCCCACACTGTATTTAAATTTTTCATGCTTGTGCAAACGCTACTGGAGTTCCAAATTTCCTGCTAGGGGATACGACTTTGATATTCTGTGAACGAAGTACTTTACATTATGTTAAAAAAAAAAGAAAAGAAAACCCAGTCAGCTGTATTTCTTTAGACTCCTACAATAGTAGCTTAATCCCAGCTCTTTTAAAAGCTCCATCCCATATGAATGAGCTGGTTTTTAACATGTCAGAGTGAGAAAATCAAACTGCAATTCAGAGAGCACCTTTGGCTCCTTTTCCCTCTTCACCTCACTCTCCCCTTTAATTCCTGTGTCACACCATCAACATGCAAACTTTTAAAAGACTGTATAGAGTATTTCAAAGCCCAACTCCAAACCGCTAAGGCACTAGAACTGCTTGATACTACTAGTTCTTTGTCAACAAAATACATTAAGAGCTAAAAATAGATACCTTTTTTATCTGTTTGGCGATGAAGCAGCACTAGCACATTTCACATACAGGTGAGACTCAGAGCTCTGGCTTTCTACTTCACCAGTCAAAAGGCACAAATACAGGCCCATAAAGAAAGGAAATACTCTGGCAAGGAAAGGAATATGTAAACCTGCATCTTTATAGACAACCTGCTACCCAATTAACAGAGTGATGATTTTTCATCCTTGAAAGGTGATCCCCATTTCTCCCTAGCTGGAGAGTTAGTACTGCAGTGATAGAAACAGGCAGATTTATGAAAGCAAGACAGATGACCTCTTGAGTGACTGGCAGAACAATTTTTCATGTTACTGCTTTTATAGCAAGTTAAAGGAATACCAATAATAGTTGCAAATCATATACTAGATTTTGTCGTTGTTGTTGTTGTGTTATAAAATTCTACGTTTGCCTTAATGTTTTGCATGTGACCATCACTTTTTATTTGTATCGTAGTACCACAGGGCTGGTGCCATGCTCGGCCACACCTACTACTTTTGGGGACCTGAGGGCAGCCAATGGCCAGGGACAACAACGTCGCCGCATTACATCTGTGCAACCACCGACAGGCCTTCAGGAGTGGCTGAAAATGTTTCAGGTAACTAGCGCTTAGAAAAATAAACATCTGAAGCAGCTCGCACCCATGATTTAAGTCAAAAGGTGCTTCAGTAGAGGCAGTCCTCCATACACAGCCTAGAATGTTTCTGTCCTTGATTTTGAGTATTTTTGCAAAAACAAATGGGTGTCAGCTTTACAGAATAGTTGTTCCCCTTTCAGCTAGTTTCTGCAGAGATTCACAAAAAATAACTGCTTTTTCTGGTGTCTTAATAAAATAACTCCTCTTGCTTGATGCTTTCACGTCTCTGCAGTGCCTTACCAACATGTAATGGCTACCTCCATTGTCTCTAGCTAACTCAAGACATTTTCACTTGGAGACTAGTAAGCATTAGTGCATGGTTTGCTTCAGTGCAGACATAACACTAAATTTGACATGTCTGGTGTCTTCTAAAAATAGTAAGAAAAGTTTTGCAAAAATAGATTAAAAGGAAACTCAATGTTACTGCTGTTTGTACACCGAACACAGTATCATCCGGTAGATGTGTACACGATTGAAGGGAGGGGAGAAAAGGGTTTCTGTATCTTGCCAGCAGCCTTCAGCAATGCCTGAAACGTATTCTGACAAAAGAAAAGTTGTGAAGGACAGCGCTATGAACCACTTGCACAGGTCAGAACTGAAATCTGCATGGACACCAGTTTGGTAGCACCTAAGCTGGTTTTGCATGCTTTAATACAAACACCTTTTTGAGGAGGCCGCTGCACCTCTTCCGTAACTAGTACCATGGGGATTTCTTTATAGTTTTGGTCTGTACTTTTAAGAAATGGGGGTGAGGTCCTAGTCATTGATTAGAAAAATGACAGTTTTAATAAACTGTTACTTCTAAAAGCATTTTCAAAAGCAGTAACTAATATAGGCACTGTTTCAGTTACCACATCAGACAAAGGTAGAAAAGCAATATTGTAGGCAGAGTATCAACCATACTCCTTTGCCGGAAGCAGCATGCTTTTGGCTTGATTCATGCTGCCACATAATACCTCTGATCTCAATCGCAGTCAGTTCTGAACATGAAAATAATAATGTAGAATTCCTTCCTTCTTTATTTTTACGCATTTATAATATGCTTAAAACAGTGGGGATTTGGAATTAAGATGTTCTTGTACACATCCTTCAGTTTCTTGAAAACATTCGCATTTAGTTATTATGGTGTATCTTTTTTGAGACTGTTCAAACAAATCTCTCTTTAACCCCTAAGAATCCTGTTTGAATGGTACTTTGTATATATGATGATGTAGTACTACATTGTATTTTAACATTTTCTAATACTGAAGCCTTCGTACTAACAAAAGTTGTTAGCTGTAATATGTATTTTCTTACATAAGATTGATAGTTATCAATAGTTATGTATTTTAAAAGGCAGTGAAAGGCTGAATTGTTTGAGAAGGTGGTGCAAACATTCTTGACAGTAAGAGTAATGCTATTGGCTGTTTGGTCAGGGTAAAAGAAAGAAGTCTGTAAGCCCATGGAAGTTCTGCCTGTAGTTATTTTAGTATTAATAATTTGGGGTTATCAACATAGAAAACATGATTTAATAAATATAATTATGTGCTGGTTTGAGCTAATTGGAATATTTTAATAGAGATACTTCTGACTTTCCAGAATACTTAGTTGCCTAAGTACTAATGCTAAATCCTTGTCTATACTCTTGAGAGAGAGAGAGAGAGGACTCTCATAAATGGAGATCATCAAGTAGCACTTATTGATCACTTCTGTCACTGGTAGGTTTTATTGTGTTCACTAAAGGGAGTCCCTTATTTTAGAACCCAAAGCTTTCAAAGTCAGATAGCCGTATCTCAGTGTTACATCACTTTGGCTAATGCCAAATCACCTCATCTTCTGTGTGCTTATTTTCCACGTGAGTTTTATGAAAGAGATGAGTGTTAAACAGTCAAATGCACATTTAGTAAAGGGAGCTAGCTCTGCCCAAAGGGCAGCATTAAATGGCACATGCACATCGTTCTTGCAGTACAAAGTTTTTTCTGTACAGAAACAGAAATGGAGAGAGCTTTCTTCTTTACATACTGTATACCTGTTAAGCTTGCTAATACAACAGTCTTATTTCATATGCAAATGTATTTCAAATTAGTTTTAAAGAGAACATTAGCTGGACAGATGTACTGTTTCAGAGTAGAACTCTCTTTTGGCACAGATGCTTGCAGGAGGAAGTGATACTCAGGTTATTTTGAGGTCTCTCACCTGTAAATTGGACTTTGGTCATTCTCCTATGTTATCTTTTCAAATTAAAAGCACTACTGCTCAGATAGTTAGAAAACTGCAGATGGCCTTTTCAGGTTTGGTTGGTTGGTTTGGGTTTTTTTAATTTATTTTTACATGTTACTGCTGCTGTTTGATTTTATAATGAATCTACACCTTTTATTTTGAACGTGACAAAAAACTAATGCAGAAAGCAGAAACGGAAGTGTAGTTGTGTTTTGCCTTTTAAAATTAAGATCTGTACTGATTTCACTGAAATGCTGTTCTGCAAAGAGAAATAGAAAAGCATAATAGGTTGAAATAATTTAATTTTTTAAAGGCCTGGCTTTTTGTTGTTGTTTTGCAGTGGATCTGTGCTTCATGTCTTTTCAGTATCCTCTATAAGAATTTTAAAACTGTGCCCAAGTGTATCTTTACAAGACAAACTAGGTATATTTTTAAGTCACCAAATTGCTTGCCATAAGGAAGAAGAAGGTCAGCTGCATACTAAGTTCAGTCGGAAATGGTAGTTTTAAGAATTAAGTTCTCTGTCTCTTCATTCTTTGTACTTTATATACTTACAGTGTTGAAATTTTATTTAAGTAATTTAAAATACACATTTTCTTGGAATATTGGTTGGAAAGTTGTTCCATGCACTTTAAGTGTAGGCAGTCACTTTGAGTAACTAGTGAATGCTGGGTTTTTTGCCTAAAATTGGAAGCAATTTTTTTTCTCAGCAGTTTAGATACTGTCCAAAATGCTTCTGCTTCTGGCTGGCAAGAGTACTGTTCCTTGCTTTTAAATAAATAGTTGGCTAAACCATGTAAAATCTAATTACTTGCCATTCTCCATTTCTTGCTTTACCAAAGATGCTCATGAATGCATAAATGTGTGACTGAGTAGTTCACCTCTTACATGATGCAAGTGGTAAAGATTGTATCATAACCAGCATTGCAGCATTTTCTGCTCTATATCTTGCAGTGGAACTGTGTCATGGGTTTGGTGTTTCCATACAACCCCTATGCACAGAGTAGGAGAGATCACACTAGAACTATGTACCTCTTTTGGCTTTGTTCGTGTTACAAGTTCGTTTCAGAGGAACAGTGCAGACTTAAAGCTCATGTCCTGCTCATCCATGCTTATTTCCCATTGGTTTGGATCTCAGAGCAGTTTTGATGTGCAAACTTTCAGAATAAGCTCTATGTTGTCCAGTCCATAGTGGCAGCATAAGAGTCTGAACCAGTTGCTATTCCTTTGGACAGGTTCACACTACTTGTGCAGATGTTCAACCCAAGGGACCATATTAGGTCTTAGAGGTGGGTTAATGGGGCGGGGGGGACGGGACACACTGCAGCACCAGCTGCTTCCAAACCCCTCCTCTTGTAATAAACTACTTGCCAGTGTAGACAGTGTTTATTTCAGTGAATTTCGTTTATGTGCTATTTTTATCCAGACTGAGATACTTTTGAGGTGGAAGATGGCAGGGTTTTCAGTAACTTGTCTGAGAGTCAGAAGCAGGCTCCAGAAGTCCTCAGTGCAGATCTCTGTAATGACAGACTTCCATTAACAGAACTCCATAGCAGAGAACAGCACCCTGAAATTAAACCCTTTAAAATAGGAGTCCTAAATATACCTGTAATAGAAAAACTATATAATTGCTGCAAACTGTAATTGTACATATTTGAGCTAGCAAATGAGATCTGTGCAATAGAAAAGCAGAGGTCATGAAAGAACAGAGGTGTAGAAACAAAAAAAGATTGGTGTCAGGTCAGACAGGAGGCATGAGGTAGAAGCGGTAGACGCATCCAAAACGTCATTTATATTGATTGTAAAGAGGTTTTGCATACCTGGAAAAGAACAGCATTTGAATGCAATAGCAAAGGGGAACAAGAAGGGATAGTTTTCAGGTGGGTAGTACCATGGATTCAGCAACTGCATTAGTAACCGAGGAAGAGGTATGAGCCAACCAGAAAGCTTTGGCTGGCAAATCAACACCTCCCTGAGGAAATGGAAGCGAAGAGGGGGAATGTTTGTCAAAGAGCTGTATTTCTGGCTTTCCAAGGAGTATGTGAATGAATCCTGAAGTTAACCTTTTTCAGGGGAACCCTCGCCTACCATAAAAGTTTTAATTTTGCATTAAAATACAACTCAAGTTTTGAAGACAAAACCAAACAAACATGCGATAAAATATATTCTTTACAAGTATCTTCTATTTGAAAGGAAATCACATGGTAGAAATCCAAGGTGTCCGGACACTACACCACATATCTCAGAAGTCTTTGGTCATATGCAAGGTTGGCAGCTTTGGAAAGTGTTTGGAACCTTTGCTTTTTTCCCCATTTTTTCCCATAACGTTTGCTCACTGTTGTTTGTCATCAAAGCCACAAATATTTTTCTTACCCACTCCACTCATGCAGATTTTTGCAAACAGATCAAACCATGGGGCCCTGAAATGGTAATTTACTAGTTTTGCTTTCATTAACACAAACAGTTGTGTTCATCTGGCAAGGTTTCATCCCATTTTTTCATGCCAGACATTTCCCTCCGAGACCCCTTACAGACTGTAGCTGGAGGTTTGTTTGCTTAAGTAAAAGGCAAAGGGGACAGTGGCCTAGAGAAAACATTTTGTAGCAGCTGAGTGCTTAAAAACAGCCTTAGGAAACAGCCTGTAGCCATCTCCTAGTGATGAATGGACAGATGCAAGAACGTGCTGCTTTTGTTCTTTAGCATCTCTTTATCATTTTTTAATCTTTTCCCTTTTCTGTTCAGACAGGTATTACATTTTAAGAACAAAAATGTCTAAGCTTAAGAGTTACATATTAAGATAGTGTACAGTGAAATTATTAATCAATAATGTGTTCATAACTGCTAGCAGTGTTTACCACAGCAAAAACCAATACTCAGGCTGAGTCGTTCTAGTGCAGCTGCTTATAAATTGCCAACTGACTTTGGACATTTACATCACAAGGAAGCAGCATAGGTACTGCTTTCCCTTTTTCTAATTCTAAATTCAACGACAGCCAATGGATGAGATTAAAGATTGCAAATGTTTGTACCTAATACCAGATAAGCTCTGGGTTAATGAAACAAAGCACAGTTGGAGAGTTGGTGAGATAGACAGTTCTTCAGTTCATGATTTATGGAGAACTGCTCTGTATTGCAAATGCTCCAATTGAAAGAAATAACAACTGTTTATAGCAGAACTGCTGCAGTTTGTGCTGAGATGGTCTCACTTCTTTTCAGTACTCTGAGGTATTGAATATGAGACATGGAAACCCTAATCTTGTATGGTGACAATCCATGTACACATACACAGATAGGGAATATTTTCTTGCCATCTTAGACCAGTTACCAGCTGTATGGAAAGGCTCAGGTCATAGGAACTTCATTCCCTTTCCCCTCCTCCGTTCAAGTAGGCTGTCCAGTATTTGCTGTATGGGAGGAGCATGTAACTGGGCTGAACAAGCTGCTACACACTGCTGCCTTTCTCACAACTGTCCCAACAGGTCCTCACACTGTAATTAAGGCAGCATGAGGCTGCTTTCACTGCCCCAATGAAATGGGGTCACCCGAAAGTCAAGTGGGTTATCATGGTGGGTTATCATGTGGGTAGATGATACTTTCCTTGGCTTTTAAAGTATTTTGACATTTTAATTAGGGGAAAATGATGCAACATGAACATCTTTATACATCAAGTGGAGTATTTCACAGTTTGTGAACACTGTAGTGTAAAGGCCAGTGTTAACTGTCAGAATCAAATCCAGAGAATAGAAATATAGAACAGGTGTAATAAAGGCCCTGAGATACATGGCAGATTAATACAGAAATCTCAACTGCAAGGTATCTTGTGCCTTTTTTTAATTTCAGTTAACCTCTTACTATAAATGTAATATCCTTTGTATGTGTTAATTTACTTGTAAATGTCACTCTAAAAAACATTGAAGAATATGAATGTGAATCTTTGAGGAGACCTTATCTGTCTTCTCCCAGAAGGAGGCCTTCCAGTATCTGAAGGGGGCCTACAGGAAGGCTGGGGAGGGACTATTTACAAGGTCTTGTAGTGACAGGATGAAGGGCAATGGGTTTAAACTGGCAGAGGGGAGATTTAGACTGGATGGTAGGAGGAAGTTCTTTACAGTGATGGTGGTGAGGCACTGGAACAGGCTGCCCAGGGAGGTTGTGGCTGCTCCCTCCTTGGGCCACAAGGCCTCAAGGCCAGGTTGGACGAGGCCTTGAATGACCTGTACTAGTGAGAGGTGTCCCTGCCTATGGCAGGGGTTTGAAACTAGATGATCCTTGAGGTCCCTTCCAATCTTACCATTCTATGAATCTGCTATCAAAAAATCTGATTTCTCATTTTCTCTCAAAGGCTTTATTCATGCTCCAATTCTGTTGCTAAATCAGCTAGTAGTGGCTGTTTGGTTTTTTTTTCCTGTAAAGATTTTTTTAATTGCTTTCACGCAACAAATCAAAACTCTTTAACGAGCATAGAAAAGTTTAAGATGTGCTTTTCAGATGTGTACTGTATTGTCACTAATTTTTTTCTACAAATGATGCTGCTAATCTGCCATGCTCTCAGATGAGAACCTTATTAAAATATTTAAATGTTATGGTGCCCATTAGTAAAAATGTGAGATAAGAAAATTACCAATCAAAATTTCCTGTTTATTCCGGTGTAAATTGATACTTACAAAATATACATTGGTTTCTAGCCAGGATTCTGAAATTACAACATTGTCACTTAGGGACATACCATGGTAATAAGCAGGCAGTAAGCTAATGCATTTTTAGAGAAACTGTCTTTTGTTCCTTTTATTTCAAGTTTTTGGTCTACCAGATAAAACAAAAGTTGGAAGTTACCATCTCACTTTAATGTACAATGGAGAAAGATGGAGAGGGAGCATGCCCCTTCCTTGTCAGTAATGTGTATATAGATTTCATCAACTGCAAAAGAAGCTTAATTAATTAAATTATTATTATTAAATATTGTTATCTATTTAATTGCTAATCTGTATGTGTGTGTATAACAAATCCTTTCTTAGCTTATGAATCACTGTAGTAATTTTGAATATTTTTAGTTGATTAACTTCTCATTTTTTTGTAATTAACATGAGCATTTATCTTGCTGGCTTTTTATATCTTTCTGTGCTTGTATATAGCTTGATAAGGAAACTTAAGTTGCCTTATTGGCAAAGCAGCAGCACTAGGACTCTAACCTAAACTAGCACATTAAGCTTACTGTTTGTTTTTTTTTCTTGCAGAGCTGGAGTGGACCAGAAAAATTACTTGCTTTAGATGAACTCATTGATAGTTGTGAACCAACACAAGTGAAACACATGATGCAAGTGATAGAGCCCCAGTTTCAAAGAGACTTCATTTCCTTGCTCCCAAAAGAGGTGAGAAGTAGAAGGTTAATACCGGGCTATGCACTGCATTAGCTGCTGCCTTTTGAAAACCTCCATGCTAATGCTGACATTCAGTTTTGCTAGTGTAGTGATGTAAACTGATGCTAGAGGTCCACAGTTTGGCACACTGCCATAACATGGCTACTGTAATTTCAGATCCACATACCTTATCTGCTGATAGGCATTTGGGTATCTGGAAATGTGGGTGACTCCTTTAAACAAAATCCCTGTAGCTTTAAAAATACCGGTGTCTTAATTGGGCTAATTGTGCTTTTTTTGAGAGAACTGGTTCTGTTAGGGCACGCACACACAAAAATTTCCTCTGGATGCCAGACCTTTCTGCACATTATTCTGTAAGTACAAGCATTTTTGTTTAACACTTCAAGTGGTGATGGGTTTTGTGAATGTTAATTTTGAATTTATTTTGAACTTTACAATCTCTGCCTGAAAAAAAAACCAAAAGCACATCCATAAAAAGCACTTCTCACTAAGGATAAAACCAAACCCTACTTAAGCAGATGTCTTACAGTAAGTCCTTTACTGCAAATCAGATCATGTTGTATGAAGTTAGAGAAACTAGGATTTAGGTTGCAGAGTGTATGCTTTTAATCGTGTGTACCTAAATGCCATCCACAGAAGAGTAGTTCTTGCTGTTGTTGCAACTAGAACTTGAGGGTGTGTAATGAAAGATTATAAACCCAGTTTGCTACAATTACTAAATGAATATATTTTAGGTAATTTAAGTGTGCTACTTCTGAACTTGATAGATTTTAGGGAATTGGAAATTGTTTTGTTACTTGGAGTGGGAAGTCTATTTTCTTTTGCCAGATCTACCTCTTTTTTTGGTTTTCCATGTGAAAATGTCATTCGGGGCTGAAATCTTCATAGATCTTCAGTTATTAACAGATTACAAACTAAGTTTTCAAAAGAGATTCTGGTGCTAGTATTTGGTTGCTGCGTTTAACATGGTCTTGTTGCCTGAATACTGTTCTGTGTCTGTTTCTCAACATTTTTTCCTAATATATATCCTATTTTTGAATACTTGGATGCTTTCCTTTTATAGACTGTCATCTTCACGAGTCAGGAAGTGTCACAGCCTTCCCTTGCCAGTTAACATTTATAAATGTTAGAAGCAATTTATGCAATGAGTATTAACTCATTACAAAGGACATAACATTAGTGTTTACAGAAGCACTTCTATGGCAGCCTTCTTCAGAAATGGAAAAGACACTGAGGGAGGAGAAGAGTTTAAGACTTTTTCATGGTCGCCATGTTTATAGAGAAGCTACTCTAAGCAGCCTTAGTTCAGAGGCAAAGGAAAGCAGCAAGGCTTTGTATTTTGAGAATACAGAAGATACTTTGCCACTTCTGCATCTACTAAGTTTGGAAATCTAATACAGAATTGATAACAGTAACTCACAGATCAGTTAGTTGTCTTCATGTGATTTAGTGGCAAAACTAATTCACGTACAGCCAGTGATCTAGTTATGCTATAAACAGCGATCACATCATTATTGCAGTTTTAGCAGTTCCTTCACAGAAAAGATATGCTATTTAGCTGTAAAACTTTTTTATTTGCTTCTTGACTCCACTGTAAACGACTTTTTAATTTTTCCATTTTTAATGGTTTTTCTTGCCTCTTGAAACCAGAATATTGTCAAGCATTTAGGTCCATGGACAGGCTGTCTTCATCAGCAAAGCTGGCTTCAGTAATTTTAGCTTCCCAACCTGTAGTCATCGTCACCAACGTTAATGTAGTTAAAAAACAAACCACCAAGCTAGCTCCGTTATCTCCTGTACTTATGCTGGCTGCAGTAGGGGGTGATGAACCAAGCTGTTGGGGCAAGAAGAAGTTGTTAGGGTCAATAATTCTGTAAACAGGCTTCCCTGTGTAAGCCAGCATCCTGTGAAAACACGCTCTTGTGAGCTGTCGCTGCGTATTAACATCTGTGGTTATCCAAAGCGCTGTTGGATGCAGCGCCATGATTTTAGTACCTAACTAGGACAAGAGGATGATTTGGAGCAAGGTTTTCCATCAGAAACATTTTTAGCAATGCAAAGACAGTAACTCGATAGCTGAATAGCCAAGAAAATGTTTGTGTTCCTCTTGAAGAAATGTGC
>VWYK01014611.1:0-27370 GCA_013399775.1 Semnornis frantzii | reverse complement strand
TGTGTGTGTGTGTGAACTCCCAAGCCATCACATAGTGGAAGGTGTCCCCACCCATGGCAGGGGGGTTGGAACTGGATGGTCTTTAAGGTCCCTTCCAAACTAAACCATTCTATGAATCTAATAATCCTGGAGTTCACCAACTCCCTTCAAAAAAGTTCATTTGTGATACAAGAGAAAGCATTAGCTGTAGGATGGCAGGAAAAGTCCTTGACCTGCATCATCTTTGGCTCCTGCACTTCCTCAGGGATCTGTCAAGGTAGGCCCAAGGAAAGATGCCATTGTTCTCTTCTTCTGGTTTACTGTTTGATCCCTCCAGTGGAAACTTCGCATGCTCTGCCTCTCTCCTCACCTTCCTCTTTTGGACCATGAGTGGTGCAATTAAAAGTAGTCTCATTTACTCTTCTTCCTGCACAGTAAGCAAATCCCTCACTGTCTCCTAGCTCTGCCTTTGGCTTTGGGAAAGTGCTGTGCAAGGAAAACTGGGATGGTGGAGAGGCAGAAGAGCAGCATGGCAGCAGAGGGTTATTCTTCCCAATTGTCTGGCTGTGTTTACAATAATCCCTTCATTCCATCTGCAGCCCACACAGTGGTGCAGCAATCCCCTTTTCTAGTTCCAAGAAATTATGCATTCATTATAGAGGAAATTAACACCTCAAAGCAAACTATAATTAGGAATTCTTCAATTCAGTTTATGCTTTTTCAATTAGGCCCCTCTATAATTTTAATCACGGGAGCATTAACATGTTTCCGGAATTTATATACCTGTAGTATAATTAAATCCTGAAATGCCTTAGTCTGCAGCAGCACAGCAGAGCTCACTCATCCTCCCTTTTATCGTGGTTTTGTGGTGGTGTAGACACTTTGAGGGACACCTGCTAGTGTAAATATCACTGCTACAGAAAAGAGGCCTCTTGCTCTCTGAACTCCTCATCCTCACTCCTGGTAGAGGAACTGCTGGCTGCAGAAACCTTGTGTGCTGCTTCTGACGGGTGGACATTTGCCAGGGACTTGTGCCCAGGCTCATCTCATTTTAAGCACCTTAAGGAGCTGCTTCAATTAGGTAAATCATCCTCTGTGGTCTGTAGAAAGAGCCAAGATCCTTCCTGGGGGCAGCTCTGACCCCGAGTAGCTGTGGTCAGTGCACCTCACTGAAGGGTCTGATCCAACAGCTCTCACAGGCAAAAGGAGGCTTGGCACTATGCCTCCAGAAATTCAGAGTTCCTAATTTTTGAGATCTTCTTCATGGTTTTCTATTATCCTTTTACTTCATGATAACAAGGAAGGGGCATATTGGCTCTGGTTGCTGTGAAGGGAAAAAAAAAAAAACAATTTGGAAAAAGCAAGCTTCCAACTGGCAACCCGGGGTATTTTTCCTCTTTCCTCATCTTACTGGTTGACAGCTTGATGTGAGAAAATGGCCATCAATTTGTGATTCTTGGCTTAAAGTTCAGACTTCATTAACCTTTTGATTGCTGGAATTTAATCTGACAGTTTATGTGGTCAGGATAAAAGATTTAAGCAAAAGCATTCACTCCCTCCCAGCATCCTTGGGCCCTCATAAACACTACAAAGTGATAGGAGAAGCTTCACTGCAAGGTTGAGAAAATGGTGCTTGACACAAAAGAATTGGCTCTCTGTATAATTTGATTGTTGAAATACTATCATTAAATGGAAATTTGGTGGCTTTCCACTCCCATTTCTGCCAAAGATGTCTGCAGAGTGGTTAGGAAGCCACAGAAGCTCATTCAGGCTCACAGAAGACAAACGGGCAAAGGCAGTTTTATGTCCTTTTAAATGACAGGACTCTCAGGTGAACAGGATGCTGCTCCAGTAAGAAAATGCACTTCCTGTACCAGATGAGACAACTGGCCCAAAATGCCCCTTATCCTCACTCCAGGTACAACTAAAAATACCTTGAAACACTCACTCAACTAATTACCCTAAATAGTCCTTCCTGATACTTAACAGTTGTCCCCTCACATTCCCATGCCCCCCTGCATCTCCATTGTGCTTCTCTCCTGATACAGCAGGCAAAGCACTTCTAAGATGCAAAATAACTTCAACTAGGATTGCAGTCATCACGTGTGATCCAAATCCACCACTCCACCAGCTGCTCCAGCTGAAATGGAAGTGAATGCTCAGGTAACCACACTGATGAGGTCAATCCTGCAAACACTTACTGTACAGGTCTCTCTTCTTTTTGGGGTTAATGTGATGGTTTGGGAGGTACCCACCCCCCACACTTTGCAAAATCCCCCAGACTAGACTCAGCCAGCTGGAAGTTAAGGACTGAAGCTCCATTTACAGCTTAACACAATGTACAAGCAGAGAGATACACAATAGATAGGAATAGTTACAGACATACACAAGTTAAAGGTAATACAGAAACACAATACCCCTCCCAGAAATCAGAGCCCCCAGGAGGGGCTCCCAACCACCCTTCCACCTTCTCCCCACCCCTCTACCTTACCCCAAGGTTTGCCTTACATGCAAGGTGAATTTGGAGGATCAGCCAGGGGGGTTAGAAGGGAAGTGGTTAGTGAGGTTGCTCAGCAAGAGGAGAAAGCAAGAAGCTAGACAGCCCCAGAGTGTCTGCAAGCCCGAGTGCTTTATCCTTGTTTTGTATTCTTAGTCTTAAACATCTCAGCAAGACTATGAGTACAGTAGACATCGCCATTGTTTGCTTTTCACAGCCTATAATATAATTTTCTCCATTAAAATATTCCAATTAGCCTCAAACCAGCACAGGTAATAAACAGTACGTTGGTCTACAGAGCTGCCACTATTCCATGCCTTTCATCCAAATTCTTATTCTCTCCCATCCCCACGCAGTTGAAGAGAAAGCAGATCTGGTTTATCTTTAAGAGGAAAGAAACTTGCTTATTTATCTTCAAACTCGTGCCTTAATCCAAGGCAGAATGCCATGCAGGAGCAACCCAACTTGAATGATTTCAGAACAATATCCCTGAGGTATATTATAGGAGATGTTAATTAATATAGGTAATTAGGCTTAGAATACCAAAAGCTTAGATTGATAATCTCATTCCTCATTAGATACCAGGAAATTAAAAGATCTTGATGGTTTTTTGCCCTGCATTCAATCAGCCAGGCCACAAGATGAATGCACCTGAGTGTGAGTCTCTAGTAGAAGCAACAGGCCAGGAGTTTCATCTGCCAGGTATTTACAACCTGCCTGTCACAGCAACTGAACTTTCAGAATTACCAAGGGCACAATAATTTTGTTATGCTCCTCCTTGCTTTCCACACTAGAACCTTTTTTTTTTTTTTATTGTTTCCCTGATCCTTGACTCCAGTCTTTGTTTTCAAACACAAGGTGTGACGCGTGGGAGTTTTAAGAAGAAGAAATTGCCACTCTTTGTTGGCATTAATGAATTAATTACCAACACTAATGCCTGAGGCAAGCTCACAGGATGCAACTAAGAAGCTGCAAAGCTGGGAGAGGAACAGCGTTGCTGCCCTACACAGCTAAGGAGATCTAGACACCAAAGCTACCACCTGTAAAACAAAACACACACCCCCAGTAAATTCTGAAAGTTTATAGCTTCTGGCCTCATTCCTCCTCTGCCACAGAATCAAGGTTACTAGGCTTGCAAACTACTCCTTCATAAGGATGGAAAGCACCACAAAGGAAAAAAAAAAAATCAAACTAAGATTGGCTGTGCTTTTCCTGAGAAGCTGGGCCAGGTGATCCTTGAGGTTGCTTTGAACCTAGCCACTTATGATTCTGTGATGGGGTAAGGGAAAAGTAAACTCGGTATGAACAGATGATGTCCAAAATCACACCAAAACCAAAGAGTTTTCTGGAGATTACAGTTGTAGCCTGTGGCTCCAGAGAGTCTCAGTTTCTACTTCGCTTCAGACTTGAATGGAAATCAAGTTTGATGTAGTAGAAGTCCCTGTTCTCCAACACTAAACAGAAGCAACTCCCACATTGTGACAGGAACTTTTCACCTGTTACTATATGAATTAGCCTCAGAGTGCACCAGGGGAGGTTTTAGGATAGGCATTAGTAGAAACTTCAGTGAAAGAGTTCTCAAATTGGAACAGGCTCCTCAGGGAGGTGGTTAAATGCCCATCCCTGGAGGTTTTTGAGAGGCAGAGATGTGGTGCTGAGGGCCATGGTTTAGCACCAGACTTTGGCAGAGTTAGATTGGACCTGACCATCTTAAAGGGCATTTTCCAACTGATATGATTCTATATGTAAGAATAGCTAAGCACATGGACACATCATGAGAGACTCTTTGCTTGGAGAACATTTTAAGCAGAGAATTTACCCCTTTTCCTCCAGAAAACCCTACCATTCTTAGGTTTTCTATTAAATAACTCTACTGTTGTTCGCTCTCAATTTGTTTTGCTCATCTAGACCAAAAACGCTTCCTTTATTTCATGCTTGGGAGACCAAGAATCACATACTAATAGCCAAGAGTAACATGGGACTTAGTCTATATAAATTAATTTCTCCTCCTAGCTGGCTGTTGAATGAAAATATTTCACCTTTGCTCAGTACTTCTAAATATATTCTAAATATTTAAACTCCTGCTCTCCTATTGAGATTTACTTATTTAAGAGGTACATTAATAAACTAACTCATCCCTCCTCGCCAAAGACACTCCCAAGTATCCAATTCATTGCACACACACACAACAAATTACTCTTACCTAAATATACTTCTCCAGGTTCACTTACATGCACCACTTACACTGCATATATATAAATAAGAAATATGTTCTCCCGCACCCAAGACAGACATGGACCTGCTGGACTGGGTCCAGAGGAGGGCCACAAAGATGATCAGAGGACTGGAGCACCTCTCCTGTGAAGACAAGTTCAGAGAGCTGGGACTGTCCAGTCTTGAAAAGAGAAGGTTCTGAGGATGCCTTATAGCTCATTTCCATGTCTACGAGGCACCTGCAGGAGGGCTGGGGAAGGACTGTTTAGAAGGGTTTGTAGTGCTGGAATGGGAAGCAATGGTTTGAAACTGGAGCATGGGTGATTTAGGATGGACATCAGGAGGAAGTTCTTCACAATGAAAGTGCTGAAATACTGGAACAGGCTGCCCAGGGATGTGTTTGAAGCTCTGTCCCTGGAGACATTCAAGATCAGACTTTATGTGGCCCTGGGCTGCCTGAACTAGTTGGAGATGTCCCTGCTAACTGCAGAGGGGTTGGACAAGATTATCTTTGAGGGTTCTTTCCAACCCGAAGCAGTCTCAATCCATGTAAATGCCAAGTGCAAAGATTGAATGTATTTTAATGATCCTGTTTGTCAGCAGAGTGAGGGTGCCTAAAGACTGTCCTGAAGCTGTGTGCTGACAGCCACACCAAAGAACATTGCAGATTAACTATTGCTACACCTCAAGAGAACTGCAGGAACAGGGAGATTAACTCCATCTTTTTCCAACAACCACAAAGTTCTCTGTTGGTTGAAACTCCCAAAAATAACAACACTCTTCTCTAATGTCCTTCTGCAGTGTCCTACAGTTCTGGTATGGAGGGCAGAGTATTGACAAGGCAATCACACCTAAGGGAAGCATTTATTTAAGCTCTGAAATCTTCAGAACTAAATTCATGCTGTGGAAATTTGATTTTCTCCATAACAGTTGTATAGGCAGATTGATAGAGCCAACCACATGTTAATAAACCAGATGGGCTTTTAAATATCCAACACACAAAAACCAGCCCAGTGGACATGTCATACAGATAAAATCCCTCCCAGTGGCATTTCCAAGCAGTGAATGGGATATAAATTCTCAAATAGAGGTCTAAAGATGTCATATGTGAATAATCTATGACGGACTGACTCAGCCCTCCTGACAATAACAGATTCAAAGGCAGAATTATCCTCAAAATCACATTGGAGATTTTCAAGAAAGAGTTGAGGAGTAAAGATTGAGAACACTTGCATTCTTCTTTCCTGTTCTGAATCCATTATAGATGAATGTCAGTCTTCAGTAAATCAATCACTGCACCATTCAGGGGTTTTAGATTGATATAAGAACACCTAAAAGTGGAGTTAAGCACTGCAGGTTATACCATGGAAAATAAAGGCAAGAAAGAAGGGGCCACAGGGGAGACTATTTCTGCTGAGGTTTCAGCTTTCTTTTGGCAATGGATATTCTTTGATCTGTTTTGTCCTAAGTTCATACTATTTCTATTAGCTCTTAAGAAAACATCTTCATTG
This sequence comes from Semnornis frantzii, assembly GCA_013399775.1. NCBI lineage: Eukaryota > Metazoa > Chordata > Aves > Piciformes > Ramphastidae > Semnornis > Semnornis frantzii. The sequence continues at coordinate 21,169 of VWYK01014611.1, read as the reverse complement.
TTATCTAGAGATTGTTAACAGTGTTGAGTTCATGATCATTAATTTTATAAACCACCCAAATTTTTTGTCATGAGCACAGGGGAGCATCAGAAATGTCTTAATGTGGAAAGTGACTTTGAATTTGGTGTACCTGCAGTTCAGATGACTGGAAATACAACAAATCTTCTATTAAATATTCTACTATATTACTCTAAAATTGATCTTGCAGACCATACTTTATCTGGATGTTGCTCAGACTAGAGCAGAATGAAATAACACAAGACAAAGCCACAGAACTATTTTCTGCACAGACACTACTGACCTAGTTTGAGTTGGACCAAAACTAACCCTGTTCAGGGATCTGACTCCACAGCTCAGTGCTGGCACTTTCTGAAGTTCAGGGCAGGTTTGCACAGCAGTGAGAATGCTGCCAGGCAGAGTCACTGCCAAGGGCTTGACTGCAAAAAGGCTCTGGCTTAGACTTGCTCCTGGGCACACCAAGGTCACTGCCACATCTTGTGCCCCACATGGGGGTGCAGTCAGTCAGAGGTGGCATCTCTGGGGAAGCATGGATGGGACAGACGACCCTCAATGGACCAATGATAGATTCAATCCCATGGATGACATTTTTCAGGATAAAGCTGAGAGACCACCAGAGTCAAGCTGCTTCTTCACTGGCTGGTGTCCCAGAAGGACTCTGCCCATTCTGCCTTCGATCCTGATCTGTGTGTTCCCGAATCCACTTCCACAATCCAGCTCCTGAATCTGGTTTCCATCTGCTGCTGAGTCCAGTCTGGGACTTTCCCAGTGCCTGCCACAGCATCAGTGGGGGCAATGGTGATGCCACTGCCGTCAGGGGTTGGGTTCCATACTGGTTTCTGTCTGTTTCATTGGATTGTTGTTCTTTCCATCCCAGCTGGTTTAGTTACTTTCCCACCAAATCACACTTTCTTATTCCCTTTCTCTTCCCTCTGAGAAGGCAGAGGAGTTTTTGGAGAGCCTCTGTTACTTGCCTAGTGGCTGCCCCAGCCCCTACCCTTGAGAACTAGATTACAGTCACACCCCACATACCTCCCCCAACACATACTCCAACTCACCACCTCCAGCATATAAGAGGAAATATTAAGAATAATTACTGTATAATTATTGTTTGGGCTTTTTTTCCACATTTTGGGAGGACTGTAATAAAAATGTGGAGCAGAAGCAGTCATGTTGGTGAGAAGAAGAGTCAGCCTATTCCTGCCTAGAAGAACTGAGTATCATAGGTTTTAGAATAAGGTGTGAGAAAAACAAAACAAAACAAACCCTGTTTCAGACTACTTTAAAGGATCTCTTCAGACCCATTTCAGGCAGACTGGGATAAGAAATGCCAGCATGCAAAAGTGGGGGGGGGATCAAGGCTATGTCTACAAGGGAGGTCAAAATAAGCATCCTACCAGCATGCTACATCATATTTCATCCACTCCAAGGGCCTTCACACCTCCTCATTGCTGTGCAAGGACATTTCTTTGTCATTTCTCTCCAGTCCGTTTGCACAGGTAACTGAACCACAAGTGGCATCAGAGTGAGAGGGGCTCCAAGACATCTCAGTTTGCATGAGAGCTTTAAAGCATTTTTAAAATCATATTCAATAGAGGTGAATGGAAAGCACAGTACTTGTGAAGGTAGAAAACAACACATTCAGCCAAAAGATAGAACAACTGAATAGGAAACAAAGAGGAGATATTTGCTCTCAGCTTGAGTACCAACAAAACACCCTGAGAAGGAAAATTTGCCTCATTCTTCTGTGTTAAGAGTGTCACAAGCAGTTCACAGTGTGTTACTCTCCTAATCTGCTGGGTGCTGTTGAGCCTCAAGGGAATGCTGCCTGCTTTTAGTTACTCTACTGTCAGACAGTTCACACCAGCTAGAGTGCACAGAACAGAAAGAAGGAAAAGAGAAGAGGCTGGGAAAAATTAGGATTGAAATAACTGGGTTTGTTGAGGCTAAGCTATGAAGAGTTTAGATGGTTACACAGCAAAAGGTATTCACACATTTTGAGGCTGTTATTGTTAATAAAAAGCTAAAATTCTTCCCAATAACTCCACCTCCTCATTTCTCCTGCTGTCCTTCCTGGGTTTTATACCCATGTCTGCAAGTCAACAAAATGGGTTCATAATAGCAAATAATCTTATCACTTCCATGTGGCATGTAAATACTGCACTCTGCAGATGAGTCTTTAATAGGCTGCCATGGAATTAAAGACACCAGAGTGAACATTTAGCAAAAAAAAAAAAAAAAACCTCCTCCAAATTTTTTTTTTTTTTTCAGAACAGATGCATTTGCTGGAAAAGACATTATTCACCAAAGGCAGTCAAAGGATAGTAAATTGACTTCCAGAAAAATCACAAGACTTTTCAATAAAAAGACAAAATAGCAACAGTTTTGAGACAGCAGGTGGTAAAACGAGATACAGGAATGTTCCCCCATATAAAGAAATAAAACAAAACTGAGCTGTGTGATTTTACTGCTCTTTTCCAGCTGAAAAAAAAAACCATCCCTAAAGGACTCAGAAAATAGGCTCCTAAATTTGCTCATATGGAGTACCAGAGATTGAAAAGGAAACTTGAAAATATATTACTGAGAAAAACTAGAACAGGAATGGTGCTAAGTCTTAAAGAATAGATTTTTTTTGCTTGAGAGTATCAATGCCATTTGGGGGAAGCACTGATATAGGGTGGACCACCAACTGGTACAGGATTAGATCAGGCTACAGAATTGCAGAATTGTTTTGGTTGGAAAAGACCTCTAAGATCAGAGTCCAACCATCAACCTAAGACCACCATGGCCATTAAATCACATCCCCAGGTGCCACATCCACACATTTCTTGAAGACTTCCAGGGATGGTGACTCCACCACCTCTCTGAGCAGCCTGTTCCAATCCCTGACCACTCTTTCAGTAATTTTTTTCCTAATCTCCAACATAAACCTCCCCTCTCATTCTATCACTTCATACTAAGAGGAAGAAACCAACCCCCACATCACTCCAACTCCTTACAGGAAGTTGTAGAGAGCACTGTGGTCTCTCCTCAGACTCCTCTTCTCCAGACTAAGCAATCCCAGTTTCCTCAGCTTTTCTACATAAGATTTGTTCTCTTTGCTCTAGAGTGCTTAGTGGAACATCCTTCAACAGCACCAAGAATTTGTCAGTGGTGTGTAGAAACTCAATCCCTTAGAAAGAAGGGACCATGTGTTTCTATATAAAACCACTCATGGGACAAATTTCAGAGTCTCTTGTGGAAAGGTGGAGCTGAAGCCTGAAGAGCCTACAGTCTAAAGAGCCCCAGGGCTCTCAGCCTTTCCTCCTCACAACAATGCTCATGTCTCATAATTATCTTTGTAGTTTCTGCTGGCCTCTCTCCAGTAAGTCCCTGTGTCTACTGGAGACTGATAATTTGGGCATTCATGTGATGGTTACCAAAGGGTCTTGCCCATCATGGAAGAGAGGGTAGGAGATGAGGACCTGAAGCCTCCTCACCTTTGCAAGGCCATGCTGGTTTCACAGCATCCCAGCACACAGTTGCACACACTGCTGGACTCCAGAGACACCTGAAGTGATACTGGAAGGGTAATAACCTGGAGCAATCTGATTCCTGGAGGTTAGCAGTGGGTGGCAGTAGGCTGAGCTGTTGCTGAAGGCAGAACTACCAGCAGCACTCATCTCTTAGACAGCATCTGCTTTCAGCAGCTGAATTACCAGAGGAGAATGAGAGAGGTGAGTGGAGTCTGAGGAAGAAGGAGAGGAAGAACTGTGAGAAAACACCTACCTGACAGGTGCTCCCCGGGACTGGGCTGGCTTCAGCATCACAGTGATGGTAGTGTCAGTCTCGTTCAGCGGGGAGTCTGTGTCGTATTCTGGCATCGATGGTGCTGCAGCAGAACAAAGAGCAACACGTTAGTTCTGCACCAGCTGCTGCCTCTGGTAGTGATGGCAACCTAATATTAACAGTTCTTGGAGACCATTTAACAGTTCTCAAGTGAAATATCAAAATACTTCCCAATGTTATGACCAAAACCGTCAAAGCTACTTAAATATTTGCATGCTTTTCTCCGCTTAAAATGAAACAGGAATCGGACAGCCACATTTTCAAACTGGATTTGAAAGTTCTGTCTTCAGTTTTTAAGACTTAGTAGTCCTTTGAGATGGGATCATTCCCTCCATTTCAAAGGGAAGAAAGAAAATCCCACAGATGTTGAAATATAGCACATGGGATGAATGAACCAGTGGCAGAGCTAAGACAAGCACCTAGGAAATGTGGCTGCGGTTCACTGCCCTGGTGACTGGATTACGTCTCCCACATTTGGCATAGAGTTTGTAATGCACAGGTTTAAGATGTGTCTCCTTGATTAGGGGGAGGCTGTGTTACAGGATTGTGGAATCACTTAAGTTGGAAAAGTCCTTTAAGATTATCATGTAAAGACATTCTCCAACTCTAGCAAGTCTGACACTAAAATATGCCCCTTAGTACCACATCTGTGAAGCACAAAAGCATGAGAAGAGAGGAGCATGAATGAGCCAGGCTCTTTTAGCACCCAAACTCACAGCAATCTACCCCAGCACTTCAGGGTTGTTGCGTTCCCTGGCAGCTGCACACATGCTCACAGGTACTCAGTCAGTATTCCCATCACTTCATTGACACATTCCCCAAAGTAGTCTGGAAAACAACTGAACATTTACACTTGGCCAAAATATAATTTCTACTTAGAATCATAGAATGCTAGAGGTTGGAAGTGACCTCCAGAGATCACCAAGTCCAACACTCCTGCAAAGCAGGACCACTTTGGGCAGGCCATGCAGGAATGCATCCAGGTGGGTCTTGAAGATCTCTAGAGGAGACTCCACAACCTCTCTGGGCAGCCTGCTCCAGGGCTCCAGTACCCTCACAGTGGAAGTTTTTTCCTCATGTTAGAGTGGAATTTTCTGTGACTGAATTTATGTCCACTGCCCCTTGTCCTATCACTGGGTATTACTGAAGAGGCTTGGCTCCATCCTCCTGACAGCCACCCTTCAGATACATGTAGACATGATAAGGTCCCCTCTCTCAGCCTTCTCTTTTCCAGACTAAACACCTCCAGTCTTTCATTCTTTCCCCACAAGAGAGATACTCCAATCCTTTAATCACCTTTGTAGCTCTCTGCTGAACTGTGTCCAGTAGTTTCCTGTCCTTCTTGAACTGGATAACCCAGAACTGGACACAATATTCTGCTTTGTTTTTTCTAATAGCTCCTTTCATGAGGCTTCCTCAGGAAACATATTTCACTTACTCTAACTTTTCCCTGATACCTGCTTGGGATGTATTTTTTATTGTGGAAGAACTGAAGAGGTCATGGGATCAGAGCAGCACCAAATTTATTCCAAAGATGCAAGTTTTGTTGAAATATCTTTAAAAGTAAAAAGCACACAGAAGAATCTACACAAATAGTTCATCTGCAACTTGCAAGGGCAAGCTGCATAGCAGGGGGTCCTGCATTTAATCCTCTCACAGTCATTTCCACTGTAATCCTGTTTACAATCAGGATTTTTATCTAAATGCCTGAAAACTGCTAAGAATGGTGTTTGCTATTATCAGCTCAGCTACTGACTTCCCTGTCAATAAGCTGGCAGTGAGTTTAGAATGAATGCCAGTTCCTTAGGGAGGATTTCTCTGAAAACAGCACTCTGCATGGAGGGGAAGCACCATGAGTCATTTGCAGAAGGTGAGCATCAACATTGCTCCCTGTACCAGAGATCACTGCACTTGCTGGAGATGCCCTCCCCAAGAATTGTTCAACCCCTGCTCTGGCCAGAGAAGTTGGTGCTACAGCACGACACAGTGCTGCAGAATGGCTGCTGGGACAGTTTGGACATCAGAAATAGGCTGGGATCTGCCTTTTCAGCCTCTGTTCTCATCTGAAGCTTCTTCCAGCCCACTGCACTGGTTCCACTGAGTAGTTCTGACATGTTAGATGGCTTGGATGTCTCATCCTAGCTGAGCGTGAGTGCCTTGGATTTGAGTCAGAACAGATCTAATTCTGTTCAGGGATTTGGCTTCTAAGCTCAGTCTCTGCTCAGCGCTGGCACCTTCTGAAGTTCAGGGCAAGTTTGCACAGCTGCCTGCTGGGCAGTTACTGCCAAGGGCTGGGCTGCAGAAAGGCTCTGGTTTAGACATGCTCTTGGGCATACCAAGGGCACTGCCACATCTTGTGCCCCGTACTGGGATGCAGTCAGTCAGAGGTGGCACCTGTGGGGAGGAGCAGACAGGACAAGTGACCCTCAACTGACCAACAAGGGATTGCATCCCATGGATGGTATCTTCAGGATCAAGCTGACAGATCAGCAGGGGGTTCCTTATTGCTTTCTGCCTCTTTGCCTCTATTTCATTGGATTGCTTTTCTTTCTATCTTAGATGGTTTAGTTCCCTTCCCATCCCAACAGTCTCCCTCCCTTCTTCCCTTTGGGAATGCAGAGGGGTTCATATAGAGCCTCTGTCACTTGTTTATCAGACAGCTCAGGCTTGGCCCTTGACAATACGACCTGTTATCTTCTGTGTAAAACACTTCACCTGTCACAGAGAATTTGCTATCTTACTTTCAGACATCACAAAGTTAAAAAACAAGTGGAAGAAACAGGGTCCTGGCAAGACTAGCCAAAGGTATCAAGTGCAATGCTGGGATCAGCTCACATGAGTCACAAGACACTGAAAGATGATGTAGTAGTTTGCTCCTGCACTCCACACATTAAAGCCACAACTGCTAGGGAACTTTGCAGTAGCAACTGTTCATCAATTTAGCACCCACTTTGCAAGACCCCAGTCCTGCCCAAAGCCCAGTTCTCAGGAACTCTGCCATTTAACTGTGATTAAGAAATAAAGGTGTCCATCCATATGAATGCATACACACACATTGCTACAGCATGGGTGTCTTTTCATCTTAAATACAGACAGGCTAGCAAGGACACTCCAGTCAAATGCAAAAATCCTTCTTACCCCTACTAACCTTGGGACTGCTTCTCACAGTTTCTAAATGTCCTTTACAGAACTGACCATGCAATAAGATGTCAGAGACTACCCTAATGCCTGTCTGGAGTCTGTGCCTACCTATAGTGAGCCAAATGTTTGGAAGATGGGGAAAGAGAGACAATAAACCAGCTGAGTGTGCATACAGTTTATCACCACATAGGCTTCTGACATAATTTGAGCATTCAGTGAATAATAAATGCCAAGAAACTGAACCAGAAGCAGCAGCACTGCCTTTACTAAGCTGGTTTGTTTCCCTGGTCACAAGTGACCAGAGTGCATACTGCCCCTCCCCTCCACAGCGGGGCTGTCAAAACCCCTACAGCCCCAGAGCTGCCACCACAGCTCATTGCTTTACTCCAAGTGGTTGAGACACAGGCCTGGCTCTAAGTGTCAAGGGCTGAAACCCTGCTGATGGATAGTGGTGGGAGCAGATACGTTTTACTTCCCTAAAGTTTACACTGCCACTTACTGCTAACAACTTACTTTTATTAACCCGCTTTGAAAGAGGGCTTTGGAAATAAGCACTGCTGTGCACTCTCTTCCATGGCACTCAGCCATAATTTCAAGCATTACAAGTGTCCTGACTGTCCCAAAGGTTTATTTTGGCTTTACTGAAAAAACACAGTTAAGGTATTCAAAAGGCTGACAATTCTCAGCTCTGTTGGAGAGACTATTTTAGTGCTATCAATTACACATTAAAGTCTATGTAAGTCTGCCCAATATCACCTCTACCCTTCCCATATCCATATGTTTTTGGGGATTGTTAGCCCAATTTTCCCTTTTTTGCCCCTCAGGGACAGACATGCCTTCTCTTTGCAGTGCCTCCTGATTTTCGTGCCCTTACTTGTCTGCCTACATCAAGCCCTCCCTCTGCCCTTACTCAGAAAGAAAACATAAACCCAGCTGTCCTCCTCTATTTTTAGTCTCCTTGCACTATTAATTCAATTACTTCATTACATTCGGTTTGGTCCATTCGGAAAATAAATGCCACATTAAGGAAGGAGCTTCCCCAGCTCCTCACAATTATTACAGGGATAGTTCATTTGTAGAACTAATGAAGGTTCTCATTTAAAATGCTCCACAAAGATTTCATGGATATTTAAGATATCCACAAATTAACCACTGCATTTGTAACCTGAACACACACACACACACAGAGATCCTGAATTGTGGCTGATTTAAACATGTGCTCTGTGAAACTTGTAGAGGCACTAAGCTGAATACCTTTTTTTTTTTCTTGTTTTATGCATCAGTTGTGGGTCTAAAGAACAAAGCCCTAGAAAGTTCTTTTTTCCTCTTCTCCAAAGCAGTACCTGAAATCTTAGTTGCAATCCGTGTTGTGATGGGTGGCCCAAAGCCCTTGACTGTGCTGGCTTTGATGGTGAATGAATACGTAGTCCCTGGGTATAATCCTACAAAGAGGTGATGTGTTTCATTCCTTAGCTTGAAGATTTTCCCTCTTTGGCTGGACAGGTCAGCACTGGGATCCAGAGACCCAACGGCCTTGTATGTAATCTGCAAATGAAGAACAAGGAGAGTATGGTGATAAGGGGGCCTACACCTTGCTTTCTCTGCTCCTCTATTTCTTGAGACTAGACACTGCAAACACAAGGACAGATGCTATTTCAGGATCTGGAGGGAGCTGGTCTGTATTTGGATGCTGTCAAACAAACATGACAATCTTGCAAAGGCTTTACTCAGGAAAAAACCTGATTTTTCCTCTCCACTATGACCTCAGCATGTGCTGATTTACAACAAAAGATACAAAGAATTGCTTTTTGTTCCAACTCAGAACTTCTGCAGCCGAACCAGAGCACACAGCAGGACCCACAGGATTATCATAAGAATTTCCCAGATGATCTCCCACATCACACAAAAACTTTTGGTGCAAACACAGACATGTTTTCCCATCAAGTATTATTTCCTTCTGCCAAATGGTCTTCTCTGAAGGCCACTGAAAACAATGGGAGCCTTTTACAGATAACAAAGGCTTTGGAAGTGCTAGAGAGAATAGACTGAAATGAAATGTTGAAAGGAAATGGTGTATTTCAATGCAATAAATATCATCAAGTCTTCAGACAAAAGCCCTTCTCTCTGAGCCTGTAAGCTGCTGATACCATTTCTCTCCCTCTATTTCTAGTCCCCATTTGCAGGTTTACACAGAATCATTATGGTTAGAAAAGATCTCTAATATCATCCAATTCAATCCAACACCACCACGGCTACTAAAACATGTCCCAAAGTGCTTTTTTAACACTCCAGGGTTGGTGACTCCACCACTTTCCCAGGTAGGCTGTTCCAATGCTTAACTATCCTCAGTGAATAATTTTTTCCTAATGTTCAACCCAGACCTCCCCAGCACAATTTGAAGCTGTTTCCTCTTGGCCCAATTGCTAGTAACTTAGGAGTCTGGCCCTCACCTTGCTCTAATCTCTTTTCAGGTAGTTGAAGAGAGTGAGAATGTCTTCCCTCAGCCTCCTTTTCTCCAGGCTGAACAACCCCAGTCCCCTCAGCTGCTCCTCAACAGACCTTTCCTCCAGATCCTCTGTGAGCTTTGTTGCCCTTCTCTGGACATTTTCCAGCACCTCAATATCTTTTTTGTACTGAGGGTCCAAAAGCAAACCCAGTATTCAAGATGCAGCCTCACAGGCTACCTGTGGGGCTTTGCCTGAGAGAAAAGCCAGCAGGTTACAGAGCTGGAGAGCTGCTCACAAACACACCCTGCTGCTGCTAACCCACCTCTAGAGGAACCCGAGCTGAAAGCACACCTTTGAAATCCTGCTCCTGCTCCATTACACTTACCCATGGCAACCCTGTTGATATACAGACACTTGCAAGTAAAACTCATGACTTATTTACCAGCCAATTCCTTGCCTGCCTTCCAAATTCAATCCACAGGCAGCTCAATTTCAACTGAGCTGTCAATATAATGTAACATGTTCCCCTGCTCTCCTAACCTCTCCTGATATTAGGGGATCCTCACTTATTTGTAACAAAACACTATGAATAAATCAATGTATGTTAATACATGAAGTCTTCAATTTTTTATGGACTCCACCAAAATCTAATTCCCAGCTTTGCTGAAAGAGCCTTTGAACATTACTTTGCCTGCTTTATGATGGGAAGAAAATGTTGTGTTTTGAGGAAAAATAAATAAACAATGCTTAGGAAAAAAAAGGGCTTTAATAGAAACAGGATAAATAAGAGACAGAGTGCTGCTGCTGACACCACAGAAGAGTATGAGTGTGTGAATCCTGTAATTTGGACAGAGAAGAATGACTTAGAGAAGCAGACACCCAGGATGAAGCAGCAGAACAGGGAAGGGCTGAGAGTTACACCCAGGCCAACAGAGCAGCAAGCAGTTACAGCAGCAGAGCTCATAAAGGATGTATAACTGAACAGCTTGCAGGTGATTTCATTGAAAACCTACTAATTTCTCTAGGAATTAGAACCTGCTTTTAATTTTTTATTACTTGCCAGAAACCTGAGAAAGAGAAGAGGCCTTACACAATGGTCATTAAAACAAAGAAACTGAATGTGGGAAGGAGAAAGACATTAAATATGAGGAGAAATCTTTACACTTGCTCCTTGACCTCAGGTGAGGACCAGGCAGTGCAGCACAGCATGGGACAGTACTTGGGCAGCTCTTCCAGCTATGGGCTTTGCCACGCTTCTCAAAGCCAGGATCATCTCCATTTACTGGAGTTGTTAGTATTTCCTCACTGGATGTCTGAGATGTGCTACACTGCACACATTTGTGTGTGTGTGTGTGTGTGTGTGCCAGGAGACTTCTCCCACAGACAGAAAAGGTGCTGTAATATATCACTGAGCCACCTGGTCTACTGGAGGGTGTCCCTGCCCACAGAAGGGCTGTTGAAACCAGATGATCCTCAAAGGTCCTCTCCACCCCAGACCATTCTACAAATTTGTATGTTGTTTTTCATGTCTAAATGTACCATGGATCACATTGCAAGGAGGTGTAGACACGAAGAAGCTGCCTTAACTGATTTTAACTAAAAGTTCTGAAGCAGAAGGAATTTCAGAGATCAGACACTGAAAAAAAATAATCATGAAGAAACTATGGAAATTTCCAACTCCAGAGTAATTTCTAAATGCACAGAAACATGTCTGGGGAAGAAATATTGCACTTTCCTTGAATAAGAAGCATGGTGAAGAAAACAACTAAACAAAACCACCTGCTCTTCTAGTTGCTATGCAGAGTATTTATCTCAATTTCTTGTTCCAATGTCAAGCCACTTCATTACAAAACAAACAAGAGATTCTAATGGAGAAAACAAGATGACTCAATCACCAGAAAGCAGCTGTAGTAAATTATTTTAAAATAATCTGGTTTAAAGACAAGCTATATCATATAATACTTCCCTAGCCTGTAAAAAAAAGAAGGAACAACAATATTAATTTAAATGTTTAAAAGTCTAGACAGAAAACAAACAAGAAATCACTCAAAAACTTATTTAAGAATTTCACTCTGAAAATATTTGGCTTTGCTCTGATGCAGAACAGAAGCAAATACAAAGGCGAGGAAGTTCCTCACAAGACTGAAGCTCTGCTACTGAACCAGCTCCTGGGTTCTCTCCTGCACAGCAGGCAGCTGTCACCAGTTGAGAGTTGGCTTTCCTCTGAAGGCTGGAATGGCTGTCCTGAGTTTGCTCATATAATGTGGAGCTTACACAACGGCTTTGGGCTAAGTTGATCATAGAAGTATTAAGGTTGGAAAAGATCTCTAAGATCATCAAGTCCAACTCTCAACCCCACACTGCCATGACCATTAAACCACATCCTCAAGTGCCATGTCTACCTCTTTTATTGAGCACCTCCAGGTTTGGGGACTCCACCACCTCCCTGGGCAGCCTGTTCTAATGTCTGACCACTCTTTCAGGAAAGATTTTTTTTCCCTAATATCCAATCTAAACCTCCCCTGGCTCAACTTGAGGCCATTTCCTCTTCTCCTATTGCTAAATACTTGAGAGAAGAGACCAACCTTCACCTCACTACAACCTCCTTTCAGGGAGTTGCAGAGGGCAATGAGGTCTCCCCTCAGCCTCCTCTTTCTCCAGACTAAAGAACTCCAGTTCCCTCAGCTGCTCCTCATAAGACTTGTTCTCATGAGGTCTTAGTGGGCAGCATTGCTGTGGTTCTAATCACAGTACAAAAGCTAAATTAGAGCAAAATCAAGAAACAGGTATTAATGAATCTTAAATTTTCTTTAGAACCTCCTTCTCTCCATGAATGAAATGGTTCTCACTGAAGCAAAACCAGTATTAAATCTGAAGTAATCAGAAGGCCGGACAGTGTAGGAACTCAGGGGGGAAGAACAGCCACATTCCCAGTAAAACAGGAGTGATGAAACCCTGATCTGAGCATTCACTCTCCTGGACAAGAGTGCTTTACTCAGGAGGTGGCAGACAATTCAGGTCCCTGGTCAGTTATGCACAATTTGGCTACAGGAGTCCAGATGTAAAATGTAAAAGCAGTCAGCAGTATAAGCTCAACTCCACTGGAAACTACCAAAAAAAAGGCTTCATGTATTAATTTCCAAGTGTTCAGTGACATATAATTGCTGTGATAGACTACAGAGAATAAAATAAGAACAGATCAGCATAAGGAATGAGACACTGAGTTCAGTCCTTGTTTTTTAAGCAGACATCAACCTACACCAGTGCACTCTTGGTCCCCATTAACCAGAAGCAGCCCCTGTTACTCCATCCTCCCCTCTCTTTCATCCATTTTAAAAGTTCAGAATATCAAATCCTTGAAATCACCAAGCAAAGACTATGTTAACAACCACAAAGATGAAGATGTAATACTGAAAGCAGAAGCAGAGCTCCTTTCTCCTTCCCAGAGCCTAATTTAACACATTTTTCTAGGGAAATGGGAACACTTCGCTAACTGTCATCATCTGTGACTGTAAAACTTCTACTGCTACACTAGGACCTATAAAACTTGGGACTGTAAGGGGGAAGACCATAACAGAGGTATGAACTAAACTGTAAGCCCAAGGCTATTCTCAACAACAAATCTTTCTTCAGAAGTGATACATTTTATATATATTACTATATTTGTATATATCTAACACAGAATACATAGAGACACAGACAATCTATTATGCTTCCTCAGCCATATGTCTGTTCAGCCTGAGTATCAGTCATGGACCTGAGCATGAGCTCTGCAAGGACTTCACAACCTGCTTAAGTTGAATGAACATTCAGCCATTCACCCTCCACTTCAGCAGCAACCCTGTGTCCAGTGCTCAGGTGCTCACTGAATCAGACAATCATTTTGGTTGGACAAGACTTTTCAGATCATCATCATGAGGAAAGGCTGAGGGAGCTGGGGCTCTTCAGCTTGGAGAAGAGACTGAGAGGTGACTTTATTAATGTTGATAAAGATGTGAAAGGCAGTGTCAGGAAGACAGAGCCAGGCTGTGCTTGGTGATGTCCAATGACAGGACAAGAGGCAATGGGTGCAAGCTGGAGCATAGAAGGTTCCATGTGAACATCAGGAAATCCTTTTTCACTGTGAAGGTGACAGAGCCTTGGAGCAGGCCTGCCTGGAGAGGTTGTGAAGTCCCCTTCACTGGAGACATTCAAAACCCACGTGGGCATGTCCCTGTGTNCACCCCCCTATCAAAAGCATACCCACACCCTCCGAATAAAATTCAGCCACACCCCTAATGCTCTGTGATTCTGTGTAGCCCAACTATTAACTCAGCACTGCCAGGTCACTACTAAAACATGATCCTCTGCACCACATCTACATGGCTTTGTACATCTAATCCTCTAGGGATGGGGACTCCAACACTGCCTAGGGTAGCCTGTTCCAGGACTTGACAACCTTTGTGGGGAAGAAATTTTTCCTAATGTCCAATCTAAACCTCCATTGGCACAAATGAGGCTGTTTTCTTTTGTTCTATTATTTGCTACCTGGGAGAAGAGATCAATACCCACCCTGGTGGAATTTGCTCACCATGCTTAGGAAATACAGAGAGTAGATGTACAAAGCCATGAAGATGTGGTGCAGAGGGCCATGGTTTAGTGTTGGCCTGGCAGTGCTGGACTAATGATTCGACTCGATGGTCTGAAAGGTCTTTTCCAAACCAAACTGGAGATTGGGTGAATTTTACTTTATCTTCACGTGGTGAAGACTTTGTTTTCTGTTCTTTTAAATATCAGTAAGCACAGTTGAAAAGTGAAGGTTTAAATATAAAAGCTGTGTAGAAAGAAAGGGTACAGATTGTTAGAAATGTGATAATTAAAAAGTGAAAAGGCTGTCAAGTGACATGATGAATTACCTCAGGGTTCAGACATTCCTTTGGAAGAATGCATTATGAACCATCATAAGGCCTTAAGATTCATAAAAGAAGCAACTGTGATAAAGATCTCATCCCTTCACTGAAATGGTCCTTCTTGCCCTCCACTATCAAACCCTTTGGGAACCCAGGAAAGCTGAGCAGATTCTCTTTAATCCTCTTAAATAAATAAATTAACAAGACAGAACATTCCACTCAGATGAGGGCTGATGTATCCATTTAGCCATGCCATACATCTGATGCCTTGGAGTAAGCATCCAGGCTGATGAATAACGGAACTGTCACAATTTCATGTGTTCATAACCTGAAAATGGAGGGCAGCAAACTCTAATGGCTCAGGATTGAGAGCTTGCCAGTCAAGGCAAAAAAAAAAAAAGAAAAAAAAAACAAACAACAAAAAACCCAAAAAGCCCACAACACTCATAACTGTCTTCCCACAGCAATTGATCCCAGTATCCACACCACTTTATCTTATATCTTTTGTCATACAGAATTCATCAACCGCGGCAAGCAAAATTCTGCTCTCTACAACCATATTCACCATCAGACATTAGGACTTGAAGCATCCCCTCTGATTCCAGCAATTGCAGCCTGTTCCAATGCAAATGGTAAGTGCTGCTGTTAAATCAAACACTACTTTGGAAATGTATTACCCAACCTTATATCTATTTTCCATTTTAGTGACAGCCTGCAGAGCAGTTTGAGGGAGGCATTTGAAACCTATAAATCCATTACATCATTCCCTCCATTCCTACTGATGTTTTAGGTCTCTGCCTTTATAAAACCAGTTCACTCTGCCTCTCTCACACTCCTTGTACAATGTGGAGTCCCTATCTTTGGAGGATGCTTTGGTAGACAGGTAGCTGCAATATGCATATAATTTTTTTCTCCCTTTTCAGTTAGTAATGCCTCAAGATTGAAACCAGTTCTTGCTATGGACAAGAAAGGTGCCAGAACCAGGAACATGACACTGTCACTGCATGCATCACTGTGCCCAGGTCAGAAGCTGGGTCTGCAGAGGCACCCTGACTAGTGTCCCTCATTTCAGTGAGCTAGAAGGAAAGAGAACTCTTCCTGACTTACTGATGTTTTTTTTAACCTCTCCCCATGCCTTGTGGAGCAAGACCTGGAATCAAGACTCTTTTTTTATTCATTGGTTCTTACTGTATCATTCTCCCTGCAGAAGGGGCTCAGGGAATAAGGCTCCCTGGTGACTGTCACAAGTGTCATTTCTTCCAGTGCTGCTAGGCAAGTGGATGGTGAGGAGGGCAGCCTGCCTGTCCAACCAGAACAGCCTGTAAGCTGGAGTCACACCCCACACTAGTCTGGGCTTTTCTGTCCTCTGCCTCATGGGACCTGCTGCCACCACTGTGCCCCACCAACCCTACCTCCAGCTTATGGAAAAGCTGTATCAGAACTACTGAAGAAAAAAAATAAAGCTGCTACCATGCCAGAAAATGAAACCCACAGAGCAGTCACAGTTTTGAGTTCTTTCTTTTTAAAAGAAGCTCCTCAGTTTGAAAGCCACTTAACTGGAGAGATGTTGCTACTTCCCAACTGCATAAACCTCTCTTGAATCAGAATCACTTCTACTTAACCAGGAAACAACCAGTCAGACTCAGTGCTGCAATATGCATATAATGTGGTATTTGAAGCCTACTTAGTGGAGCTTTAGAAGTCTACAAAACTCAGTTGTCTGGAGCCCAGCACCAGTGCATTCACACTCCAACGTGAAGCAGAACATCTCCAAGACTGCCAGACTGTGGTCTTGCCTGTCCAGCACCTCCAGGCTACAGAGAACAGCAAATCCCACTTCCATATGTTGCTTGCTTCCATTTCACAACAGGATGGGCACAAAATTTCACAAATGGAGGAGAAAGATGTGAGTCATGGGCAAAGTGTGATGTTTGCTGAGCTAAACATCATTATGCAATTCCTGAGAGCACAGAGAGGATGATTCAGGTATCTGTGGAGCACAGTGGGTGTTTCACAGGCTTCAGCACTGCAGACAGAGGCAAGGGGGAACCAACTGGAAGGCTTCACAACTGAAAAACACACTGGGAAACAACAGGCTATTTAGTTTTTAATTTTGCTTCACATATTCCACTCCACGCTCTAATAAAGCCTAAAAAAAAAAAACAAACCCCAAACCTTAATTTTCCCTCATTTCCCAAAACCAAACACAAATAACTGATGCATTAAAGGCTGACAGAAATACCCTTGAACTCAAAGTTATCCAAACATTTCCTTCATTTCCTGAGTTGCTGCCTCAAGGAAGCAGTGGTCCCCACGCCAGGTGTTAAGAAGCCATCTGCAATGTGAGTCAACCATGCAAATGACTTCTTATGGGGGAAGGAAACCACCTCTAATTCATGGTGTCAACAAGAAACATTTGCCTGGATTCAGGGTTTCCAGAGAGTGTACGAGGTGCAAGTGTTTCAGTAAGCACACCGTGACCAGGGACCCCTTCCACTAGCCCAGGTGGCTTAAGGACTCTTCCAACATGGCCCTGAACACCTCCAGGGATGGGGCATCCACAACCTCCCTGGGCAACTTGTGCCTCCCCACCCTCACTGTGAGGGTAAAAACTTAACTAGATGAACAGCCTTACAATTAAATGGTCTGAAACCAAGAAAACAAGAATGGAAGGTCCATGAGATGACCTCAAAGGTTAAAATTACCAGAAACAAGACACAGTAATTAAGAGCAGTATCTAAAGACAGTAAAACTCTATCAACTTTTGCAGATATTGCCTCATTCTGGTTTCTTCACATAAACCAGAGATAGATTTGGACAGAGATCATGGATCAGATTTGGATTAAAAGACACCATCAAGGTGTTCCCCTCCCATAACCTGTGGGGTTCTTAATATTATAGAGGAGAAGAATTAGCAATGTCAGCGTAGGACCATCTCAGTGTGATGAATTAGGTAATGGATGGAGCCTGCATACAAAGACTGATGTAACTTAAAATGACATCATCAATCCTATCCAGTGTCTTTGTGCTTTGCACTGTATATAAACTGCTGCTGTTTGAGCTCACAGGGGCTGGAAGCAATTTATCACCTAGCACTTGATTCTGCAGAACTGAAATAAAGCAAACACTCAGCTCTGAGTGTTCATTGGCTTTGCACAGCAGGAAGAGGACTCTGGTTTTTTTGTGGCCACAGGTATTCACAGCTTTTGTCCCTGCAACAGACAGAAGATGACTAACACAGAGACAAAAGCAACATGGAGTGGTCAGATCACAGCTTAAATCCCAACCCAGGCCACGTGGAAAGTCTTACAAAGGTCTTGATATTCACAAGGAACAGAATTCATAAGAGGCTTAGCTACACAGCTGAACAGACATCATCCAGGTATTACCAGCAAGAAGAACATTTTATTCAGCACACCAACTGGAAGCACCTTAGCAAATGTGTTGAGCCCAGCAAACCACTCAGACACACATTTAACTTCCTTTACCACCAAGGGAATTGTAAATGCAGGTCTACAAGCTCATCTCCAAAGAAGATGGTAAGTGGATCAAGCCCTGAGTTGCATTCTTATCCTAAGAGCAACCTGTGAAAACTCACACTGAAAATTAAAAATTCATCTGGAAAGGAGGAATCACGAAGCACTCAGGATGTGACTGGGAAGTGAGTTCTCTTCTGACACAAACCGGTACTCAAATGTTTGGCCTACCTTCCCTCTTCCACACAAGCATCAAGTCAAACTTCACTCTTAGAAGCCGATTTCTCTGGTCCTTCCTTGTTGCCTGGATCTCTGAACTTTCAGACTCAGAGTAGAACTGGCATCTCAAACACCAAATTCCCAAGAAAAAGAGAGTGGTCATGTTTTGCTAACCATCACATAATCTGGATGCCTTGCTCTTCATGCACTAAAGTGTGCTGGCTGCAGCATGCCAGAAAGGGAGGATCTATTACAGTAACATCTCTGTAGTATTTTTAAAGCTGTTTCTCAAGTTAGGCCTTCAAGTTGTCCAAAATTTGGATGCTTCTCACCCAAAAGATTGAAAAGCAGCTGTAAGCAAAGGATGAAAATAGGCTGTGCAGTTTCCACAACTTAATTTTTTAATGAACACTTTCACTCCTCCTAACTGAACTCCCCAAAACACAGGCTAGCCAGATGCAAAGACTTTGAAAACCTCTCCAAGACTAATTCAGGCTTACAAAACAGAAGGGAAGCCAGCCCAGCTCTCCTACTAATGCACAGTGGAGGGCAGGAAATTCTTCCTAGAAGCCAGTGCAAAAAATTCTTGTTTCAATGTTCTAAGTAAAAGCAAATAAATTCACCTGAACTGCTTCAACCAGCAAAAAAAGCCAAGTTGCTTCTGCACTATTCTAGCAGAAAATGGTCAGCTTTGCACTCTGCAGATAACAGTAAAGAAAAAAAAATTAACATACAAAACATTTGGTTGGAATTTAGTGGTTAAGATGCTGTCTTGCAGGTTAGTATTTATAGCAAGATAGGACACATTTTCCTGAGTAGCTTTGCAAAGGTAGCCATGGCCAAAGTTCTCATGAATATTCTTCAGCTGTCCATGTTGCTGTGGTGTGAAGATTAACTGCTGGCTCCATCCTGCCAGTGTGATAAAAGGTCCAGGAGCCAGGCCTACCTCTCAAGTGTGAATTTCAGGAAACAGAGGAGGGGAGGACAGACCCTGGTATAGATGATACCATAGCTGGGTTATACTGAGAACACACCTGCCCCTCTCTCTAATGTCTTCTTCCCTAAACAGGAGGGAAGATCCCAAGCAGGGAACACCTCTGAGACAAACAGCTTGTGGTGGGTTGGGGAATACATCCCCCCATCCAAAATTAAAATTTACCTGATCAGCTCAGATAGTTTGGAAGTAAGCTAAAGCTGTGTCTTACAGCATGGCTAAATTTACAAGCATATATACAAAATATATTTATGTACAACTTAGAAATAATACAGACATCTAATCTTCTCCCCTGGACAAAGAAAGCTCAAAAGGGACCAAATTCATCCTCTCTCACCCAGAGAGAAAACAACCAGCAAAGTTCACATATGATCTGCCCAGCCAAGGTTGTTAGAGAACAGAGCTGATGCCCAAGAGCCAACAAGAAGGAATTGTTTATACATTGTTTTTTTATACCTTTTAGCAAATCAATGAACAATAGAGATTTTATAATTATTTTTACAACCAATCCTCTAATTTACTTCGATTCTGCACTGTACTTTCAGGAAAATACCCATTTCAGTCATTAGAATATTCCAATAAACCTTAAACCACTACACAGCTCATGATAGCTATGTTAGGAAGAGCATCTAGAAGCTCTGCAGCTGCATGAACAACAAGCAGCACCACTATGGCTGAGGCATCTACCCTGGGTGCTAAGTGCCTCTATGCTTTCCCAAACACCTTCACAACAGGTGGATGTGAAGCACCCTTGGCAGCTCTGGCAGGGTGGGGTGACCAGGCCATGCCACACCACCAGCTCTGTGGGAGACAGGTACAGCCCACCCCACTCTACCACACCATGACACAAACCCTATTGCAGAGTGGTGCACAAGGCCAGCCTGGGAGGTAAGCAGCTACCACCCTTCAGGCCCTAAAAGTCTTCTCTGACTGTTTTTCTGCATCTCAGCTCCAACACATTTCTCATTATCTAAACCTTGAAGGATTTAGCCTATGTTTTAATTTGAAAAATCCATTCAGCTCCCCTAAATCCATGAATCTCTAATCCTTACATAGCATCCTCCTCCTTCCATCCCTTGCTGGGAGATTCCTGCTCCCTTACCCACTCAGGGGCATGAGATGTACACTGGGATTTTGCTTTCCACCCTAATCAAAGTATTTCATTAGAACAAATTTGGTGTTTGATGTATCAGAGAGACTTTGCAGTACTTCACCCAGAGGGGTTTAATTTCTGCAGAGAATGTTTATGACTTCTGTTGAAAAAAACAAAACAAAACAACCCGCAGTTGCTGCTTTCCTCTTGAATAAATCCTGGGCATGACTTCCTAATGTCCTGAGGAGAGTCCAAAGTCATCCCAGAGCTGGAAATCCTCCATCATCTTGGAAAAACAACATCCCTTGGTCCTCAAGACATAACTGTTTTAGAGTAAATCCCTGGGATATTGGGTTTTTTTGCAGATACTTTAGGTACTACAGGAATAAAGCCCTATTTCTCTCACAGAAGAGGTCGTCTCCAGTCAGGGCTGCTGCAGTCACTTTTCTGGTTCATTCACCTGAACTATATTTTCCTGAGAGCCAGAGGCTGTAAAATGCACAGGATATAAAGAAAGTTACAAATTCCTGCCAACAAAATTATTCCAAATTTTTTACGTGACTTCGCACACGAAGGTGCCTCTGAGCTATCCATTAGCTGGGAGTGGGACACATCTCACTGCACAGCTAAACACCCTTCCTAGAGGGGAAAACCTGAGATAGCCTAAGTGCAGAAGTGCAGGAAACACAACATTCATTCCCCCTCAACTCTTCGTGGTGCTGCAGTACCAGCAGGTGCATCTCATTCAGACTGTGCCCAGGACATAAAATAATAGAATGGCAAGGTTGGAAGGGACCTCAAAGCTCATCCAGTTCCAACCCCCTGCCATAGGCAGGGACACCTCCCACTAGTACAGGGCACTCAAGGCCTCATCCAACCTGGCCTTGAACCCCTCCAGGGAGGGAGCATCCACAACCTGGGCAAACTGGTCAGACAGGGTGGTTCAGAAGATAAAGTCTAAAGAATAACTGCCCACCAGCACCTCCTGGTAGTTTGAGGGATGCCAGGTGCCCTTTAAACAAAAACTACAGGGACAGAAGCCCATCCCTGGGGGATCATAGAAT
>VWYK01014607.1:14706-29762 GCA_013399775.1 Semnornis frantzii | reverse complement strand
CTGCGAACGGGTTTGACTTAGGCACGCTGGGACTGTTTGCTAACTGATCTCTTATCTCCTGGACCTTGAAGTTGCTCCCCTCAAGAATAATGTAGTCTCCCAGTCTGGGTTTTCCTCATAGAGCCTTGCTTTTGGTGTTAGGGCTTCTGTCAGGATTATCTGCTCCTGCATCTGCCAAGACCAACGCTGATTCAGCAGCAGGCAAAACTGCTGCGTCTCTCTGCTGCACAATCAGGCTGCTAGGGGAGGCGTGTCTGGAAAACCCTTTTTATGCAGCATGGCTGTGCCTCAAACTGCTCCTCTCCCTGGGACAGATCCTGCGCATCTGCACCAATAGCATGAACCAGCCTGGCAAAATTCCCACCGACGCTATCTGGAGGGGAAAGGGAAGTGGCTTTTCAAGTCCGACAGATAAGCATCTTGTCTGCGAGATTAAAAGAGCTTTGAAAAGTACACATTTGTACTTTTAAATACTGATGAGCTTCACAGCACTGCCTCAAAATATTCTGGGTTTGAACCACTGGATGTGAACACGCATGCATCACAGCAGTACATGGACTGACTCTTGTTGACGCATTTAAACTTTCTCTGGCTCACTCTCAAAACCACACAGTGCTTCTGACTAATAACTCATCCAAAAAACAAATAAAAGAAAAAGTAGTTTTACTTAAAGCTGAGCCAAATTTGGACTTCAAGGTCCTACATGGTAACTTATGCCTGATGAATTATTCTTTTGAGGAAAGTAAAATGGTTTCCTTTCTCCCTTAATGACAATTTTAATTTTACAGCTTATCCTGCCAGGCAGTGTTGGTTCCTGTAAAGGCTTGAAAAGCCTTGTGCTGGAACCCATCATGATAAAAATACTTGTCTTTTGCTCTGGGTCATTGGATGGAGTTCAGTAATTTTCTTTTCCCTTGTCCCTAAATTTTCATCTTCCCTCACCTTCACTTCATAAGGAAGTCAATTTTGTCTCACAGCAAACACAGTCAGTTTTTCTCTTACATTGGTAAGAAGTTCAGCTATTGGACTGCTATCACATTAACAGTGGAAGCCTCTCAGATAACTGCTGAGAGGGCTTAACTACAGATAAACCATAGGAAAGTCCTCACCAGGCCAAGCCTGGCAGCTGAAGAAGACCCATACTTCAAAAGTGAACTCACACAGCTCACATGGGCCCTGCAGGGTACTGGTGACAGGCATGAGACCAAACCCACATCTGACAACTTCCCGAGACCAGTAGATTGTTCTGACTCCTATCACTTATTTCAACCAATGTTCTTCCTCTAAATACACAATCTTTACATGGCAAAGAATTTCTTAATCAACCACAGACACCAAACCTAATCAGCCATCAGCAACAAGGGTGAAATAAAGGACGGAAGGATGCCAAATTTCCTTTTTACATGACAATTGTTAGTAAGAAAAACTTCCCAGCACTCATGCATTATGAAACATAGTGATAGCATTTGATCATTTGTTTCCTAAAGACCATGGCTCAGAAATTAGTTTTCATATACTAATAACTTTATGTATTTATACATTTCCTCATAAAGAACTGAAAATTGATTGACTTCAACTTTACAGGGATTCTAATTCAGTTTCAGTCTTTTTTTTTTTTTTTCCTTCATGAAAGAGATATCCTACAAAATTATTTTCTAGATTTATGTTAACTCTAAGATTTTGGGGGTTTTGTTTGTATTTTAAAATTTTTTTTTTTAATTGCTGACAGTTCTGGAGGCCCCAGGAAGGACATGGAACTGCTGGAGCGGGTCCAGAGGAGGCCACAAAGATGCTCAGAGGGGGACTGCAGCAGCTCTGCTATAAGGACAGGCTGAGAGTTGGGCCTCTGCAGCCTGGCGAAGAGAAGGCTTCCAGGAGACCTTATAGTAGCCTTCCAGTGTCTGAAGGGGGCTACAGGAAGGCTGGGAAGGAACTACTGACACAGTCTTGCAATAACAGAACAAACATCGGTGGGTTTAAACTGGCAGAGAGGAGATTGAAACTAGATGTTATGGAGAAGTTCTTTACAGTGAAGGTGGTGAGACACTGGCACAGGTTGCCCAGGGAGGTTGTGGCTGCTCCCTCCCTGGAGGTGTTCAAGGCCAGGTTGGACGAGGCCTTGAGTGACCTGTGCTAGTGGGAGGTGTCCCTGCCTATGGCAGGGGGTGTTGGAACTAGATGATCTTTAAGGTCCCTTCCAACCTTACCATTCTACGATTCTATGATATGATAAGCAATTTTGGCATTGGAAAAATCTGTTCAGACACCAATAAATCCCCATACCATCTGGTTTTGAACTACTACATGTACTTCATATATATATATATACTCCATATAGGAGGCTTGCTAGCAGAAAAGGGCAATGGCAGTCTGTGATGGTTTGGGAGTTCCCCGCCCCCCTGTGCTTTGTAAAATCCCCCAGACTAGACTTAGCCAGCTGGAAGTTAAGGACTGAAGCTCTGTTTACAGCTTAGTACAACATACAAGCAGATGTATACACAATATACATGAACATTTACATAAATATACAAGGTAAAGGTAATACAGAAACACAATCCCCCTCCCAGAAATCAGAGTCCCCAAGAGGGGCTCCCAACCACCCTTCCACCTTCTTTCCACCCCTCTACCTTACCACAGGGTTTGCCTTAGGCACAGTGTGACTTTGGAGGATCGGCCAGGGAGGTTAAAGGTACAGTGGTTAGTTAGGCTATTCAGCAGAGAAGAGAGGACCCACTGGCTCCCAGAGAGAGACCAAGAGACTGTCTTATCTATGCATGTTTGTGTTTTTGTTCTTATACATCTCAGCAAGCCCATGAGTGAAGTAGACATCACCACTGTTTTCTTTTCACAGCCTTTAATACCATTAAAATATTCCAATTAGCCTCAAACCAGCACACAGTCAGAATCTATTTCGGATTCTATTGAGGAATTTCTTTATTTTTTGTCTGATTTTATACAGACACAGTGCAAAAACATGACTAAAATACCTGGAACAATTGTCATACAAAAGAAAGGGGCAAGGGGATGCACTACACATTTGGGCAAAAGCCATAGGGAGTTACATGGCACAACGCTGAACAAGTACCCTCTGTAGATGTGTCAAATATTTCAATTCTATTTGAAAAGGAAAGAGGGAAATAACATATTCTAACTGCTTTTGAAGAGGGCTGGTGAAGAGAAAGAAAACTTAGCCAACTCCCTCCTTTATTCTTTAGCTCAGCCTGAGCTAGATAGGCATTTAAGAATAAATTTACTTTAGCTGGAAGATATCGATGGAAAATAAACAACATATTGACATCCTGTCGCCTGAATTGATTCCATTGAAGAGATGGCATTTCATAACAATAACACCATGTGCTTCAGCTTTTTCCAGTCCCAGCTGCTATCTAATAGATCAATATTTCAGTATTTTATGCAAGTTGATGGGGCCTTAAACTGGATTTCAGAAATGTATCTTTTTTTAAATGGATGATTTTTTATATTTGTGTGTGTGTGATGACTGTTTAAAATCTATTCACCCAAAACAAGTTGCGTGAGTTTCAAGAATACCATGCCGACAGAGTTTAGTCTTGGTTTTTCTACATAAGATTTGGAAGCTTTTTTTATGTAGCCAAGCACAGCAGTGAAGTAACTGACACCAGGCCTTGCACATGCATGGTTTGGAACTTTTGCCTATTCTTCATAACTGCCTTTGGACTTCTACCAAAACAACTTAGTAATTCCTGACAGTTGTACCAACTGTATATTACTGCCAGAGATAAAGCAGCACAATAGACTATTAATCTGCTTTATTATAGTTACCATCATTGTTTCTAAACAGAAAGCTGCTTCGAAATGATAGATATGCATTTCCTTTAACTTGATGCTATCTTAAAGACCAATCCAAGGGAAATATAGTGTCTAAATTTTTAAGAGTGCCCAAAAAAGATAAGCTATCCCAATCTCACTATTACAAATGGATGAAAAAGAAATATGGCCAGAGCTCAAACTAGATCACTTTAATGATCTATGTGGTGTACAAGACTGAAAGTTATCTTTCCTTCATAGCCCTTCAGAATGACTGACTTACAGAAGCAGAACAATCAAAACTTCTACTGCTATATCTCCAAAGAGAGTTATTTCCAGATCAGGAACCACATCAGACCAATACACTGAAACACTTATTCCGTGAACTGGAATTACTGTAGTTTCCAAATACTTTACAGCACCTCTTCCACTAAGCTATATCATCAGTGCTTCCAGTTAGTAACACCTTCAGAAAATAGCATTGTCTTTCTAATTTATAAGCCAACACTGAAGCATCTGTAGAGTTAGTTAGGCGCACTGATTAATATAATTTTAAAGTATTGCAGAAAGTAAATTATGTAAAATGTAATTTAAAGATCCGAAGGCCCCAGATTAAAACTTCTTTGTCTAGTAAAGAAAGACCTCTTGGAAACTGCTGATTATAAAGCATCAGTTAGTTAAGACTTTTTTTTTTTTTTAAACATAGAATTCATTTTATGTTAAGAGTATAACACAGTGCACAAAAGAGTTAAGGAGAATGTACAATAGCCTAGCCTTCTTGAAGAGAATATTGCAGCTCAAGCCTTGACGTGAGACAGCTAATATTGGTGGTACCTACACAGAAGCAAGAGGTCTAGAGCTACTTTGGCAAAAATGTACATGAACTGAAAGAAAGGGAGAGCCTAAATCAAGGGTCTTGCATTCCAACCATAGAATAAAGTGTGACACCAATGCTTTTTGATCCCTCTGTATTCCATATAAAAGCAAGAGGGATGACAAAAGCAGAGCTGGATTTTATCTGTCAAGGTAGAACAATTCAGTTCAGTGTCTAGAAGCATCCAACAATAGGGCACAGCAACCACCAGACATGTTTGATTATTTCTGCAATCACATAGAGCGTTTCCATGGAAAAGCAGCAGCCTCCTCAGGTTTGACATGCAGCCACTGACAGCTGAGCCAGCCAAAGCTCAGACATGCCAGGCTCAAAGAGAGATCACAGACAGGTCTTTGGACACTGTTCTGAGCAATGCAAAAGTAAAACTAGCTATGGGGTAGAGCCTAATGCCAAGGACTCTGCCCTCTGTTCTTTATTCACCAGTTCAAATCCCAATGAAAGCAGAGTAGACATTAGAGTAGCCCATGGGTGGGAACTGTGGCCATAGGGCTTTCCTTTCCTTTTAGGCTGAGAAGTCTGGATGGGAACCACATGGGTTGCTTTTATACCCTGGCTTGGACAACTCTCATCAGAATTTGTAAACAAAGACAGAAGTGGTGTTTCTGGAAGATTAATAGCCTGTATGTTCTTTCCTCTATAAAGCACTCTTCAGTAAAAAACACAAAGAGTTGGAGAATAAGGAAATGCAAAGAAGCCATGCTACCACAAAATGATGACAGACATCAGAGGTATGCAGTGTGCTGGTCTCCTCTATATAGATACAGGAAGTTCTTGTACTTCGGTTACATTTGGGAAGGAGAAAAAACAAAAGTTCTTACAACTCCAGAACTTTATGCTTCACAGAGGTAAACTGAAGTACAGCAGAAGAGGTGGTGTTTGAGTTGTACTAGATACTGTAGCAGCGTCTTGCAGGTGGCTAACAAATTAGTGGCAATGAACCCAGAAAAACACTTAAAATAGACTTAACAGACCCACTCATAGAATCATAGAATGGTAAGGTTGGAGGGACCTCAAAGATTATCCAGTTCCAACCTTCTGCCATAGGCAGGGACACCTCCCACTAGTACAGGGTCACTCAAGGCCAAGCGATGAGAATTCAGTTCAGTGCAACTGCCCTTGGATGCTGACAGATGGATACTGGGGAGGAATTAGCAAGAAATACACTTTCTTGTTGATGTTGGCAGAGAAACTAGATATAGGTTACAGAACACACTCCTGTATAAACAAGTTTGATTACAGACTGCTAGAGAACTTACTTGCCTCATGTTGTCCTCTGATTTTTCAAAAGATATCTATAAGTATGGCAGCTACCGGACAGCGTGAGAAAACTATGTACATCTTTATCTTAAAATATTTCTGAGACTCTCTCACAGGTGATAAATTTATTTCATTACCAGTAAGCTATTAAAATAAAATGTTTTTTTAAAAAAAAGTTTACTTACAGCTCCCCATGCCTTATTTAGGAATGTCATTGCTGCAGGCATTCCAATGTTTTTGTGCAGGTAACTCCAGCTATCCAGGAGACAGTGCTTAAACTGGGCATAGAATGAACATTATATAAAGAAGGAAGTTCTGAATTTCGTAACTTACTGACATAGCTCAGGAAATAAGCAACAAGAAATATTTCAACACGCACTAACAGCAGATTGTGTGAGTGGGCACTTAAAGAAAATGTTTCTTTAAAAAGAAATAAAATCCTTAGAGGTTAAGATTCATTTGACTCACTGCCATCAATAAGGAGAACTCCACAGCTATGTTCTGTTTCACATTATATAAGCTATATTCCAGTCACATCTTTAAGACCTTTCAAGACTCTCACTTAAGAAAATAACGGGTAGCTCTGGCAATGCAGAAGGGCTGTCACTCAACGCAGAAGAATGGTTCTATGGTTTAGTTTGCAAAGAAGTAGGAGCACATGAATAAATTCAGGAAGAGTTTGTATAAGTTGCTTTTACTTGCAGTCTTGCTACTTTGTTCATAGTGTTAAACTGTCTAATAGTGAGTGGTTTTCCTCCAGTACTAGGAAAGTCATAAATGTGACAATCATATAATGTGCATTTGGTGCTCTTCCATTTTTGCTTCTTATTTTTGTGGGCTTTTATACCCACCTCCAGCACAAGGCCTCTAAGCCTTCTACTGCTACATGTTTGAGCTGTGCAAAATTCAGCGTGAGAAATGTGTAAGCAGCAGCTGCCAGAATTTTCTGACTCATTTCTGTGTTGACTATGACTTTACTGGAGTGGTACTAGAGAATTTTCAGATGGAATAAAAAAAGACCTGACATTTTCTAGCACCCCAGAGTTATGAATCCCCATGACAAAATCCCATGGCATTAGGCAGAGCTGATGCCAGCAGTTTCTTCAGAGTTTTCTAGATAGTCACTCAGTCATCTGTCACATGACCCACTCCACATAGCTTCTTCAGAAGCTTAGATACTTCACTGCTAACTTTAAGTGCATTACATGCAGGGGGGGAAGGGAAAAAAGCCAAAACACCTATTTCAACAGATTTCTGAAGACATGTGATGTAACCTATGTCTCTATAACTGCCTCTTTCAGACAGCCTGCTTCCTTTTAACTTGTAATGTGTCAACCCCTTTATAAACACATCTTACAGGCATCAGCTGCCGAAAATGATTACTTGAAGAAAGAGGCAGTACCGTTCCACCTGGAGACCAGTGCCAAGTGATGTCCCCCAGGGGTCAGTGCTGGGACCAGTGCTGGTTAACATCTTTGTCAGTGACACCAACAGGGGAATCAGTGCACCCTCAGCAAGTTTGCAGATGGCACCAAGCTGTGTGGCACAATTGATTTGCTAGAGGGCAGGGATCCATGCAGTGGGACCTGGACAGACTGCAGAGGTGGGCCCGGGCCAACCTCATGAAATTCAACAAGGCCAACTGCAAGGTCCTGCACCTGGGTAGGCACAATCCCAAGAACAAACAAACAGAGGCTGGGTGGTGAATGGCTATGAGCAACCCTGAGGAAAAGGCCCTGGGGGTCTGGGGTGATGAAAAGCTCAACATGAGCCTGCAGTGTGAGTGCAGCCCAGACAGCAACCGAGTACTGGGCTGCATCAAGAGCAGTGTGGCCAGCAGGGCAAAGGAGGGGATTCTCCCCCTTTACTCTGCTCTCCTCAGACTCCACCTGGAGTACTGTGTGCAGTTCTGGAGCTCCCAGCACACGAATGACATTGAACTGCTGGAGCGCGTCCAGAGGAGGGCCATAAAGACGCTCAGAGGGCTGCAGCAGCTCTGATATAAGGACAGGCTGAGAGAGTTTGGGCTCCGCAGCCTGGAGAAGAGAAGGCTTCGAGGAGACCTTATAGTAGCCTTCCAGTATCTGAAGGGGGCTACAGGAAGGCTGGGGAGGGACTATTGACAAGGTCTTGTAATGACAGGACAAGGGGCAATGGGTTTAAACTGGCAGAGGGAAGATTGAAACTGGATATTAGGAAGTTCTTTGCAGTGAGGGTGGTGAGACAGTGGCACAGGTTGCCCAGGGAGGTTGTGGCTGCGCCCTCTCTGGAGGTGTTCAAGGCCAGGCTGGATGAGGCCTTGAGTGACCTTTACTAGTGGGAGGTGTCCCTGCCTATGGCAGGGGTTTGGAACAAGATGATCTTTGAGATCCCTTCCAACCTAAACCATTATATGATTCTACGATTACTTTGTCTATGCATTAAAAGTCTCAACTCCTGGCAACAGAAGACTAATTAGAGAAAATCTGAGTTTCCATATGAAAGACCATGGCACTCCTCATCTTGTGGAAAGTTTGAAATAATGACAAAATTAAGCAAACAGAAGAACAACAGAAGAACCCAAACCCTCAAAACCACTCTAAAAGACTTTGTCATTTCATTTTGAGAAACTTCAGAAGATTTTGTTTGGTTTCATAAGAGTAAGATGCAATTGCAACACAAAAATAGCATTTATTTATTTGCTATCTATCTATTTTATGCTATTCTTATCTATTATAAGATGAATTGCCCCTGCATACTAAGGGCCCCTGCAAAACAGCGACTTTCACTGACAGTAGCACTAGGAAGACTCCGGTGACACCCGCTGGAGTACCTCCCTCCTCAAATCGATTGCTTAAATGGGAGACACTATGAGCTAAAGGAAAAAGCGGAGCATGTATCTACTGCACTACTGCTTCATGAAGTGTCTGAAAGTTTAGAGTTCAGAAAAATGGCATCTAACAACCAGTAAGACAGTTCTAGAAATACATGAATGGAAGAAATAGTAGACTACGCAGTCACTACGCTCAGCCATGAAGTGTAATTAGTACATACTGGGAAAGATGGCAGTGAGAAGACTACATCATCAAATCCATGTCCCACACCTACCCCAGGCTAATGAAAGAGAAAGAAAACCACAGCACAGCCAGACAGTTCAGCTAACGAATTTACTTGACTGTTGTTTAATTATTATTCACTATAAACTCATCTGATAGGACAAGGGGTAATGGTTTTAGACCGAAAGAGGGTAGATTAGGTCTAACAAAGAAGTTCTGCATTTTGAGGGTGGTGAGGTGCTAGAACAGGAGGCCCAGAGAGGTTGTGGATACGCCCTACTTGGAAGTGTTCACATACAGGTTGGGTGATGTTTTTGGCCACCCGTTCTAGTGTCCCTGCCCATGGAAGCAGGGTTGTAACTAGATGATCTTTAAGATCCCTTCCAAAGCAAATTATTCTATGATTCTATGGAACTATTAGTCTTAAATCAATTGCTCATTTTCTCCTAAGAACTTGCATTACCAGTGAAAATGGAGTTTAAGCATCATCATCCCCAATGCTGCCCATTCTCCCACCCTGAAACCCTTCTCAACCTCTCCTTCAAGCCCCAAAACTAGCATTTTAAAGCTCAGTATGAATTATGACAAGCTTTTTAATATTGTTACTTTTACCAACCTCCTGCAACTTCAACAGCAGACGCTGAGTTTCCATATTTATTCTTCCTGCGATTTCAGGAAGTGGAAGTGGCAGCTGAACATGAATCAGGGGAAACAAAAATTCTGCTTTTAATTTTGCAGAGTTATGTCTGATCTCAGCACCATAAGCAGGAGGAGGGATTGCTGTCCTCAACAGGAAAACACCTTCACCCAACAGTCTACAAACCACAACTACCTAGAATACAGTAGCATCATAACATCTATTGCACTGCTACTTACAGAATCATAGAATGATAAGGTTGGAAGGGACCTCAAAGATCATCTAGTTCCAGTTTCTCCAGGCTGAGGAGCCCCAACTCTCTCAGCCTGTCCTCACAGCCTATCCTCATAGCAGAGCTGCTGCAGCCCTCAGAGCATCTTCGTGGCCTCCTCTGGACCCTCTCCAACAGTTCCATGTCCTTCCTGTGCTGGGGGCTCCAGAACTGTACACAGTACTTCAGGTGGGGTCTGGCAAGAGCAGAGTAAGGGGGAGAATCACCTCCCTTGCCTTGCTGGCCACACTGCTCTTACACACCCATCATGTTATTTAAACTTATATTAAGCCTTTTATGACAAATAATTAAGGCTGCACTTTAGTAAGTGCTGCCCTTTAGTAATTAAGGCTGATTTTGTTTCCCTCAGACTATTTATATTGTTTCAGTAAATTGCAACCTAATTTTAAAACAATCCCATACTACGATGAGACACTACATAGCACAATCGGTAGCCTGAAAATTTTCAGATCCAGCTATTAATCTGTCACTCTGTTCCATAACAAGCAGGGACATAAGCAGTGATTTCCTTACCTGAAACCTAGAAAATGGAGACAGAGTACCTCAGAACAAATCATTTCTTTGAAAAACTCAATTGCTTGTGATCCAAAACAATCTTCAAAATTCATCCACTCAACTCAGAGAGGACTTAGCACATTCAAATTTAAGACAGTTGACAAACCAAAAAGCATCTACATTCAGCATTTATCAAAAGTGAGGCTAAAAACAGATATAAATATTTCAGCTGACTCAACACAACTCAGCAAGAGTGGAAGACTGCCAATCTGACCATCAAATGCCTTCCTCTGAACACAACATACATCCTGTACCATTCACCACCTCCCTCTAACGCAACAACTGGCAGCTAGAAACACCTATGCTGCTTATTGGACCCCAAGAGGGACTGCTCAGTATTGAATTTTTAAAAGGAAAATTCAATCACTTGATTTCCACAAGGAGCTCGGGAAACATGAAAAAGATAACTAAAAGAGACGCTAGTCTTGGTTATTTAGACACTGTAAACCACATAAGAAGCCTTACTGTTTTCCACAGTAATCTCTTTGGAGATATGAGGGATTATGGAAACAGAAAAAGCTGAGACATTCTCTCATAATATACAGGAAGCCTACATAGGTAGGGTACACAACAGCAAACGTTCTTCCTGTTTTCCCTTCCCCCTTGGACTTCATTGAATACTGAAACTGAAGACTGCCAAGGGTCCATGTTTTAGGATGACTACCAACCTCTAACCCAAAATAAGCAAGAGGGGGGGGTGGGGTGTGTACAAAGGAATTTTTCCATATACACACCACTGCCTCTCCCATTTCCAGGGGCATTACAAAACAACAGTTATACTTGATTGTATTCAACAAATCACAGAACTGAAGCTCACCCAGTCCATTGTTTGGCTTACAGGTATGCAAGTGAGACAGCTGAAGGAACAGAAGAGCTGCCATAGATCACTGGCATGTACATAAGCACAGAAATCTCTTTCGATTTTGGAGGAGATGAGTTTGGAAGAGGGAAGGATGCTTAACAAGGGTGGTTTCTTTGGTTAGGTTTTATTTTCCTCATTGTTGGTTTTGGGGGATAAATTGTTTTGAGAGGGCTTGTTTTGAGCAGGGTTGTTTGAGTTTTGTTGTTGTTGTTGGAGAGGTGTGTGGGGAGTGGTGTTCTTTTTAGTTTTTAATTTCATTTTTGAAGTCTATAAGCAAGCCAGGATGTAAGCAAGCCAGGATTAATTATTATAATCATGTTTAAATGATGCAATCTGGCCTGGACAGCCAATGGCATCTTGGCCTGTATCAGGAATAGTGTGGTCAGCAGGACCAGGGAGATTATGGAATAGAGGGGTAATTAATAATTGATGCAAGATATGATTTTTGAAGATTAATATTGTTATTCCACCCCTGCACTCAGCACTGGTCAGGCCACACCTTGAGTCCTGTGTCCAGTTCTGGGCCCCTCAACTCAAGAGAGATGTTGAGGTACTGGAAGGTGTCCAGAGAAGGGCAGCAAGGCTGGTGAGGGGCCTGCAGCACAGCCCTGTGAGGAGAGGATGAGGGAGCTGGGGGTGTGCAGTCTGCAGAGGAGGAGGCTCAGAGCAGACCTCACTGCTGTCTACAGCTACCTGAAGGGAGGTTGTAGCCAGGAGGGGTGGGTTTCTTCTCCCAGGCAACCAGCAACAGAACAAGGGGACACAGTCTCAAGTTGTGCCAGGGCAGGTCTAGGTTGGATGTTAGGAGGAAGTTCTTGACAGAGAGAGCGATTGGCATTGGAATGGGCTGCCCAGGGAGGTGGTGGAGTCACTGTCCCTCGAGGTGTTGAAGCAAAGCCTGCATGGGGCACTTAGTGCCATGGTCTGGTTGATTGGTTAGGGCTGTGTGATAGGATGGGCTGGAAGAGATCTCCAAGAACATCCAACCTGGTCAATTCTATTCTATATTCTAAATCATGTAAGGTTGCCCACGTCTGATTGTCCTCACACTCGTACATTCTATACATGTCTGAACTGAAGTGGTAGATCATATTAATCAGCAGTGCCAGCACACAAGACATTGTCATGCAGCAAGAGCCAGACAAATTGGAAATAGCTCAGAGAATTAAACAAGCATAAATGCCCCTTACTCTGCATTTACTTAATGTCAACACCTTTGTGTATCTACATTACTATTCAGCAAATGCTCAATGGAAATTTTTTTTACTTTCTTTTTTCTTACATTGTAAATACAGAAATACTTAGCTGATCAGTGCAAAAAATAAATATACATATATATAAAAATATAAATGAAACCCACTTCTATTTGGGTTTCTCTCCTTTTGTTGCTAATTCTGAACAGCTGTCTTCAATTTTGCCAAGTCCATGGCCACATACACCCATGACTCTGACTCACTATTTTAGAGTGCAAATATTGCTGCTTATTCTTTTGCTGCTTCCGAAACTTCTTTCCTTGGTTTGGGACATCTTCATCATGACTTTGAAATCTGTTACACATGGAAAGGCATTCTGTAGCCAGAAGTCACACCTTAAAAAAAAAAAAAAAAAAAAAAAAAGCCTCTACTAACCACAAATAAACCCAGGTCAGCTTTGCCTTTCCCAAGGACTGTTTTTGACCTTGTCTGTACAGGATTTGACATGTTCAAGGCAAGGTTGGACAAGGCCTTGAGTGACTTGTACTAGTGGGAGGTGTCCCTGCCTATGGTAGGGGGTTGGAACTAGATGATCCTTGAGGTCCCTTCCAACCTTACCATTCTATGATTCTGTATTTGTGGTATTGCAACATGTCCTAGGCATTAGTCAGAACAGATTGTAGTGCCTTTCTCTCCGCTATCCTAACTGACTGGAGATGAGGGATGTGGTGTGGGAATAGGACTTTTTACCTCTTCTGGAACTGAAACTATTTGTCCGCCTGACAATATTCTCATAATAGACTTTCAAAGCAGATTTTGTATTAAGTTTATAGCTCCATCAGAACAGATGATCACAGTAACTTAAAGACCAAGGAAGATATCTTGAGATGTAATACCACATATTGTGTGGTATGTTCAATGAGTAATTTTGTAATTTCATTACAAAATGAAGACACAGAAGGCAAACTAAATCATCCACAGGAGAAAAGTCCTTGCAACTAAGGTGCAGAACTAGAGGGAGAATGTATCATGACCACAAGGCTCTGCATAGTTACTTGTGCTAAGACAAAGGAGTTAATGCTTCTTTCTTTTCTGCAGGAAGCAAAGCAACTGCTCTATCTGCTTAGCATAGAACAGCAGCCCATCACAAAGACTGTTTCACTGTGTCCCCTCCTGCAATGTATATTCTGTTTCAGTCCTGTAAGAAAGTCAATGTGCATTATTGAATAAAGCAAAGCAAAAATAAAAGCAGATAGTACCTATGCTTTGAGCCATGTATATTTCCAGCTGAGCAGTCAGAAATCTCCCCTCTTACAGGACCCTTACAGGACCATCTGCAGATCACAACAGGCATGTTTTATTGGCAGAACCCATCTGATTCAAGCCACTCTCTCCCCTACCTCAGTTCATACAGTAATTTAGTTTTGATGGAACCTCTGAGGTCGCCTGGTCCAATGCCTTACTCAGAGTAGGACCACCTTAGACTGAAGTTGCTCAAGGTCTTAGCAGTTAAGCTCCAAGTGCCTTAAAGCATGGAGATCCCACAGACCCTCTAAGTAGCTCTTCCAGCATTTGACCATGTTGATGCCAATTTTTTTTCCCTCACATAGTTGGAATTTCTCTTGTCACAGTTGTACCTGTTGCCTCTTGTGCTAAAACTAAGAGCCTGTCTCTGTCACCTCTGCGCTTGAGTAAACAGAAAAATCTACTGCTTTACTCCATAGAGACTTCTTTTGGACAAATCTAGTTCTGTTTATATCACATGTCAGCCCCTGATCATCTTAGTCAATTGCACTTACTCTAGTTCATCATCATCCCTTGCACCAGGTAGCCCAGAACTGGACACAACACTCCAGATGTGATTTGGCAGATGCAGTACTGTCACTGTAACACTTTCTTTGACCTGCTGCAGTTGGTCCTGTTTCACCACAAGGGCACACTGCTGACTCGTGTTCTTCATCAGGTCTCCTTTTCTGTAGCACTGCTCTCCAACCACCAGCCTGTACTATTGCGCAGAGATTCTTCAACCCAGATACTGAAACTTAAATTTGTTCATGAGGCTTGCTCTCAATCAATTCTCCTCACAAAGGCCTTCTGAAAAGTATCCCTACCATACTCAGGTAAGTTGGAACAGCATCAACCCTGGTATTAAGCCAGGAAATTATTCTCCTTTTCCTGTTTTATAGGCAATAACTATTACTTGATTGGCCTATCAATTGAACAGTGTCCTCCAAAGGACTCCTAGAATTGCCTTAGGAGCCACAGTCATCCCGTGAATCATTGCCTAACCATCTTGTCCCTACCCAAAGGGCAACATTCCAAAAACTTTAAATGCAGTGGGTTAAGAGTGCTGTTCCTCTAAGCTTAAATACCAGAGTTTAACACTGTGGAAGTTGCTTTATTCTGAACACAAAGTACCACAAGAATGTCATCAGTAACTGTAAGTCATTATCTTCCTTCATCTCCTGAGTTTCAAGTGTTTCAAATTTTTCCCTGTGTATGTGTCTGAAAGAAAATAAAACAAACAAGAAAAAGCCAAGAAAA
>VWYK01014605.1:1385-19290 GCA_013399775.1 Semnornis frantzii | reverse complement strand
TGGAGTCCCCATCCCTGGAGGTGTTTAAGAGGAGGCTGCATGAGGCACTTAGTGCCATGGGTTAGTTAATTAGAAGGGTTAAGTGATAGGTTGGACTCAATGATCCTAGAGGTCTTTTCCAACCTCGTTGGCTCTGTGACTCTGATCTGCTTCTCTGGTCTGAGGTACTGAGAAGCTTTCGGGTGAACGCTGAGAACCTAATGAAGTTCAGCAAGTAGATTCCTGCACTTGGGAAGGAATAATCTCCTGCACCAGTTAGGGGTTGACCTGCTGGAAAGCAGCTCTGCAGTGAAGGACCTGGGAGACCTGGTGAACAGCAAGTTCACCATCAGCCAGCAATGTGCTTTTGTGGCCATGGATGCAAAAGCTCTCCTGGGATGCATTAAGAAAAGTGTGGCCAGCAGGTCAGGAGAGGTTTCCCTCCCCTTCTGCTCTGCCCTGGTGAGGCCAGATCTGGAGTAGTGGGTTCAGTTCTGGGCTGTCCAGTTCAAGAGACAGAGTGAGTGGAGAGAGAGCCCAGTGGAGGCTAGGAGGATGCTGTGGGGTGCGGAGCATCTCTGTGACAAGGGAAAGTTGAGAGCCCTGGGGCTGTTCGGAGAAGAGCAGCCTGAGAGGGGATCTGGTCAATGCTGATGAATAGCTAAGGGGTGGGGAGGCATAAGGATGGAGCCAGACTCTTTTCAGTGGTGCTCAGAGACTGGACAAAGGGCAACAGACAGAAACTAGAGCACTTGATTGCTGTGAGGGTGCCAGAGCCCTGGCCCAGGCTGCCCAGAGGGGTTGTGTAGTCTCCTTCTCTGAATAGATTCTAAACCCACCTGGATGTTGCACTCCTGGGCAACCTGCTGTGGGTGACCCTGGTTTAGCAGGGGGGTTGGTCTAAATGACCCCCAGTGGTGCTTTCCAACACCAACCCTTCTGTCATTCTGTGATACCTCTGACTATATCTGGAGACAGAAATTCACTTGGATGGCACAGCCCTCCCCTGGTAGGAGGCTGACCTCCAGAGGCAGATGCTGACCCTGCACTGGCAGGGGCCCAGTGACAGAACAAGAGGACACAGTCTCAAAACTGTGCCAGGGCAGGTTCAGGCTGGACGTTAAGAAGTTCTGCACAGCAAGAGCGATTGGCGCTGGAATGTGCTGCCCGGGGAGGCGGTGGAGTCCCCATCTCTGGAGGTGTTTAAGAGGAGGCTGGATGAGGCAGTGCCACGGGTTAGTTAATGAGAAGAGTTAGGTGATAGGGTGTACTGGATGATCCCAGAGGTCTTTTCCAGTTCTGTGACTCTGTGACACCCCAGCAGCACACTCCAGCGCAGCTGCTGCCTGTGCCCAGGTGTAGCCAGTGCCTCCTTACCGCCTGCTTGTGCCTCTCTGCCCCCCAGGTGCTGTACAAGCTGTTCCGCTCCTTCTGCGAGATGCCTACCATCAACAGCCTGGATGTGCTGGCTGGGGTGGGGAAGTTCTTTGTGGTGGGGCTGGGAGGAGTGCTGGTGGGGCTGGCTTTCGGGCTGACGGCCGCCTTCACCACGCGCTTCACCAAGGACATCCGCGTCATCGAGCCGCTCTTCGTCTTCCTCTACAGCTACCTCTCCTACCTCACCGCCGAGATGTTCCACCTCTCGGGCATCGTGGCGTAAGTGTGCGACAGCCTCTCGCCCCCCACGGGGGAACTGGCTGCAGCCACAGGCACGCAGGCTGCACTGCATTGCAAGGGACCCTCGAAAGTCATCTTGTCCAACCCTTGCCCCTGCAGGCAGCAGGGACCCCTCTGACTAGAGCAGGCTGCACAGGGCTGTGTTGAGTCTGATCTGGAGTGTCCCCAGGGGCAGGGCACTGATTGCATCCCTGGGCAGCCTGTTCCAGTATCTCACCAGTTTCATTGTAAAGAACTTCTCCCTGACATCCAACCTAAATCTGCCCTGCTCCAGTGTCAAACTGTTGCCCCTTGTCTTATCACCACAAGCCCTTCTAAGCAGTCCCTTCCCAGCCTTCCCGTAGGTCCTCTTCAGGTACTGAAATGAAGGTCTAAGGTCTGCCAGGAGCCTTCTCTTCTCCAGGCTGAACAGCCCCAATTCTTCCAGCCCATCTTCACAGGAGAGGTGCTCCAACCCTCTGATCACCTTTGTGGCCTTCTCTGGACTCACTCCAGCAGGTCCATGTCTCTCTTGTGTTGGCAGCCCCTTGAGTTGGAAACAATACTCCAGGTGAGGTCTATCCATAGCAGAGTAAAGTGGCAGAATCACTTCTCTTCACCTGACTTCTTTTGGTGCAGCCCAGGATGCCATTGGCCTCCTAGGCTGCAAGTGCATAGAGAGGTGTCAGGTGAGGTTTCAAAGCAAGTTTGCTTAGGTGGCAATCTGTGTATGGCAGCAAACAAGGAGGATAAAAGCCTGTGGAGGAGCAGAGGTGTAACCCCATTTCATACATTACACAGTGACACATCAGTGGTGATGGCTGCAAGTCACAAACAGCCCAGATGACTACTGCTGGGCAAGCTCCCCATGACTGATTGGTTTGTGTGGATTACTGAGGAATGTTTATTTGAGCTCCATGGTTTCTGTTTGGAAAGCTTGGGTGTTCTAGCAGTGAGATGTTTGGCAGATCTGGCAGAGCCAGAAGAGGTTTTCTTGGCATACCCTGTTATTTTCCATGTCACTGACTCAACCAGCAGTTGGAGAGCTGCAGGGAGTATTGGATCAACCCCTCAGAAAGGTCTGATCTCAGTTTAGGGCACATTTGTTCTAGTACCATCCCTCTCACCTGCATGCCCTACCTGCCAGCCAACTTTGGGCTGGTGGCCTCAAAGGTGTGCTGAGGCAGACCTCGTGGTGACAGAGCAAAGAGAGTGGTGGAGTGGGAGTTGTGTTTCTGTGCAGAGTTGAAGCCTGGAAGTGTTCCTGCTGATTGGAGGTGGAGTGACCTCATGGAAACCTCTGCAGATTCTGACTAACTGCCAGAGGTTCAGACCCTGCTCAGGAGTTTGTCTGTCCTCCCAACTGAGGCTCCAGTACTGCTGGAAATGTACTGCCCAACTTTAGCCCAAGTTATCAGAGATGAAGATAGGCACTGACCCCAGAATCCCTGCAATTGCAGCTCTTCAGTCTTAAACCACTTTAGAGCAGAGGCAGGTTACTTTGGGAAGCTTCCCTTCACTGAGGGCACAGCAATGTGGGGCAGAGATGGACATGGACTGGCTGCCTGCAGCAGCTGTCCCACGCTCTGTCAGGTACCAGCTCGTGGATCCCCGCACGGCTTGCAGGATCAGAGAAGCAAAACTCTGGTTCTGTAAGTTTGAGCTTTCAGAAATTCATAGATTACAGAATCACAGATGGTGAGGTTTGGAAAGGACCAGAGCAAGTTGCCCAAAATCACAATGTCTGGGTGTGTTTAGAATCTCTTCAGATGAGGCTCTACAACCTCTCAGGGCAGCCTGGGCCAGGCCTCTGGCACCCTCAGAGCAAACAACTGTTTCCTTATGTTCAGATGGAACCTCCTGGTGTTCCTGTTTGTGCCTGCTGGCCCTTGTCTTACCACTAGGTAGCACTGAAAAGAGTCTGGCCCCATCCTCTTGCCCCACACTCTTTAGCTATTGATCAGCATTAAGAAGATCCCTCTTGGTCTTCTCCCCTCCAGGCTAAACAGCCCCAGGGCTCTCAAACTTTCATCATGCTCCAGTTCACTCAGCAACTTTGCAGCCTTCCCTGAACTCTCTCCTGTAGTTCCCTGTCTCTCTTGGACTGGGGAGCCCAGAACTGGACACAGTACTCCAGCTGTGGCCTTCCTAGGGCAGAGTAGAGGGAAGGAAGAACCTCCTTCAACCTGCTGGCCACACTCTTCTTAATGCACCCCAGGAGACCACCGGCCACAAGAGCACATTGCTGGCTTCACCAGTCCTGCCAGCTCCTTCACTGCAAAGCTGATTTCCAGCAGCTCAGCCTCTCACCTGTACTGCTGCAAATCAAACAGTTGATTAATTATTTAATTATTAATTATTGAATTAAGGTAGGTCCTTCAATCAGATGAATGACTCGGGGCCAGAGTTTTCAGCTTTGAGAGGTAACTGAGCTGCTTGCTTACTCATTGTGCATTTCACTTGCAGAGAATGTGCTGAAGCAAAAAATAGATGTAATGAGGGACATAATCCTTGTGGCCAGTGAAAGTTCACCTCAGAAAGCAGGTGAAAACCAGAGTGATTTAGTCCTCCTGGGGGCCGATACCTGTTGGTCCTCCTACCCAAACCGAGTCAGCTGGTGCTGGGGGTCACAGCCATTTAATATTTCCCAAAGGGCTACAAAGTGCACTCAGGCTGCTGCAGTGTAAACAACTGCAAATCTGATAATAATGAAGAGAAAAAGAAAATCAACAAATGAAGTCAGATGCCAGCCACGCACGGGAGGAGCTGGGAGACCTATCTTAAAAGTAATGATGCTGCTTTGGGTGGAAAACCATTCCTCTGTCATGCAGATTTTTGTTTCCTCCAGTGGTTAATAGGAGCAATATTCCAGCATTACTGAAAACAATTCCAGCTCTGGGAATAGGTAAGAGAGAGCCTATTTATAGGAGCATAAGACGGAGCAGTGAAATAAATAAGCTGCATAATCACTGTGGAGCAGAAAACATTCAATCCTAATGGTGTCTGCTCCTATCAATCACCATCTCCTGTACCCATTATGGAACCCATTTTCTATGCTTTTGAATAATGCATTGTTCCAAAAGCAAAACAACTGCAGAGGCAGCTGAATCCTGCACTGCTGCTCTTGGAATTGCCAAATCACAAATGCCTCCTTTATATATATCTTGATTTCAAACCATTCAGGCATTTCTGACCAGGGAATATTGTGTTAGGAGAAGCAGATCTCAGTGGTTTGTTCCTTGGGAAAAATAATTTGATTGCCAAAAATCAATTTGTTTAAAAGGAAATAAATCTGTGAGTGAAACTCAACCTGCTGAACAATTGTGCGAATGGGTTTTGTTTGATTTATTTTTCCTTTTTTTTTCCTTGAAAGATTTTATTTTTCTTTTCTATATATTTTATTTTCTTTTAAAATTCTCCTCTCTTTTTTCTCTTCTTTCCCTTCTCCTTTTTAATTTCTTCTTTTCCCTCTCTCCCCCTCTCCTTTCTCCCTTTCCCCTTCCCTCTCTCCCCCTCCCCTTTCTCCCTTTCCCCTTCCCTCTCTCCCCCCCTCCTTTCTCCCTTTCCCCTTCCCTCTCTCCCTTCTCTTCCTCAACCCCCTGATAAATATTTCCCCATGGTAGTGCTGCAGATTTTCTTAGTGCTTCAAGTGGAGTGGGGATGAACACAGCTGCTGTCCAGTTTTGTTTTGGTCCAGCCATGGATGCCAAGTGAAGAGGTGCTGCTGCTGGGCCAGAAGGAAAGGGGACTTTGCTCTGTTTGGCAGCAGCAGTGCAGATAAGGAGCAGCCATGCAGTGGCCAACAGTGCCTTTCTGAAATCAATACATAGCTGTAGAAAGAGAGCTGGGGCTGTCCTCTTCACTGGGCCAGCAGACAACCCTGGGCTGGTTCCATCAAAGCCCACATCACACAAAGGATCTGCTTTGTGAAACTCTGGGGTGAGATGTGAGGTTCTCATGCAAAGCTGTAGTTGCCTGACTGGTTTATTAAGAGCTCTCAGGTGAGAAGCTACATTATGGAGCAGAGACCACCTCCACATTTTGCTGTGGAGGCCACTGCCTACCTGAACACCTCTTTGCACCTCTATGGGTCCTGGTAGGCAGTTGGGATCAGACTTGACATGGCCCTGGGCAGCCTGATCTAGGTGGAGGTGTCCCTGCTCACTGCAGGGGGGTTAGACAAAATGACCTTTGAGGATCCCTTCCAAATTGATGTGGTCACAGCTGGAGTCTAGACTGAGTCTGCCAGACCTTCTGCACTCCTGCAAGCTGAGGATCTACTCCCTAGGCATGTGGTAACACATAAAGAGAGCTCAGAAATGCAAAGCTGTTTTGCTAGTGCTGCTGCAATACTTGGAACAAAATATTTCTCTGCAGGTTAATATATAGAGAGATATAAAGCAGCTTTGAGTCTTTGAGTGCTCAATTGTCTTGACCTTCTAAGATTGCTGGCCTGCAGAAGGTATTGATTTGAAAAGTTGATGAATTAGGCTGACTGCATGTACCCTGGAACTTGAAGAACCAATTATCCACAGAAAAATTGCAAGGCAGAAGCTTTAATTGGTGCAGCACACTTCTGAAGTGACCTTGGGTGTGCAGTAGCTGAAGGGGTCAGATGTTCCAGCCATAGCAACAGCATTTCCTTGGCTCACTCTGTGGCCTTGTGAGTGTGCTTGAGTGCTTTGTAGTCTCTTTGGTTGCATGGAGTCAGTGGCTTCCTAACTGTGCCCAGATAAACTGCAGTGCAAGGGCTGTCAGGCTTAGAAATACCCAGTGTGAGGTATGTCATATGCCTGAGCTTCTCCAAGTTCAGGCTATCTTTGTTCCCTTGGGTGCAGGGCTGCTCTGGTTCTCTGGCTATGCTGATTCTGGATCCTACAAGAATCTGCTGCAGTGACCAGATGCCAGCCAGGCTCACAGGAATCACAGTTCTGGGCTCCCCAGTTCAAGAGAGACAGGGAAATACTGGAGAGGGTGCAGCAGAAGCTACAAGGATGCTGAGGGGCCTTGGAGCATCTCTCTGGTAAGGAAAGGCTGAGAAGCCTGGGGCTGCTTAGCCTGGAGAAGACTGGGATGGGATCTTCTCAATGCTTATCAATAGCTGAAGGGAGGGAGGTCAAGAGGATGGCACCAGACCCAATGGTCCTGGCAACAGACAAAAACTAGAGTGGAGGAGGCTCCACCTAAAATTAAGTATCAGCTTCTTTCCTGAGAGGGTGCTGGAGCCCTAGCCCAGGCTGCCAGGAGAGGCTGTGGAGTCTCCTTCTCTGGAGAGATCCCAAACCCACATGAATGCATTCCTCAGCAGCCTATTCTAGGTGAACCTTGAACTGTGTCCAGTTCTGGGCCCCTCAATTCAAGAGAGATGTTGAGGTGCTGGAAGGTGTCCAGAGAAGGGCAGCAAGGCTGGGGAGGGGCCTGGAGCACAGCCCTGTGAGGAGAGGCTGAGGGAGCTGGGGGTGTGCAGCCTGCAGAAGAGGAGGCTCAGGGCAGAGCTCATTGCTCTCTGCAGCTACCTGAAGGGAGGTTGTAGCCAGGTGGGGTTGGGCTCTGCTGCCAGGCACCCAGGGACAGAACAAGGGGACACAGCCTCAAGCTGTGCCAGGGAAGGTCTGGGCTGGATGTTAGGAGGAAGTTGTTGGCAGAGAGAGTGATTGGCATTGGAATGGGCTGCCCAGGGAGGTGGTGGAGTTGCTGTCCCTGGAGGTGTTTGAAGCAAAGCCTGGATGGGGCACTTAGTGCCATGGTCTGGTTGATTGGCTGGGGCTGGGTGCTAGGTTGGGCTGGGTGAGCTTGGAGCTCTCTTCCAACCTGGTTGGCTCTGTGATTCCATGAATCTGCTTTAGCAGGGCAGTTGAACTGGATGATCTCCTGAGGTTCCTTCTGACCTCTACAGTTCTGTGAGTCTGTGAATCACATTTACACATTCCTCATGCTGAGAAGGGAGTCTCCATTCTCCCCAATGTCTTTCTCTCATCCAGGCACATAATGTGGATTTCTGAGCATGAAACCTTTCAACCTGGATGGTTAGAGTTTGGCAGAGTTAAAGAACTGAAAACTGTGTTGTGATGGGGAGAGTTTGATGTAGCTGACTGCAGGTAGTGCTGTGTGCCTATGGTGAGTGCAGTGGATGGTGAATTACTCTGTCTGCTGAAAAACAGATTCAGTTTGGTCAGCCTATATAGTATCTTACTGTCTTGGTGGTTCTCCTGACCTTGGTGTGAAGTGAGAAGCGAAGTGAGATGTCTGCAAGCATCTGTTTTGTTTTTTTAAATGACTGATTATGTGCTTCAGTAGAAACATCTGTTTTGTTTCTGTCTTCTCAGCATCATCGCTTGCGCCATGGGCATGAAACGTTACGTGGAGGCCAACATCTCTCTCAAGTCTCACACCACAGTCAAATACTTCATGAAGATGTGGAGCAGTGTCAGTGATACCCTCATCTTCATCTTTCTTGGAGTTTCCACCATTGGAGAAAACCACGAGTGGAACTGGCCATACATCTGCTTCACTGTCATTTTCTGCCTCGTTTGGAGAGCACTAGGTATGGGGAAAGGGGGGAAGTTATACATGCTGCTTGTATTTATGGGAGGGGAAATGGTGGTTGCATTAAAGGAGAGAATGCTCCTGCCCTGCTCCTCGTCCCTCCCTGCCCTGCTGCTCGTCCCTCCCTGCCCTGCTGCTCGTCCCTCCCTGCCCTGCTGCTCGTCCCTCCCTTCTTGTGCTGTCTTGTGTGGTAGCCCAGATGTGAATCACAGACACATGCAGCTTAGCAAAGCCCCTCAGGAGCACCAAGCCCAACCTAGAATCCTACTCTACAAGAGTCACCTCAAACCATAGCCCCAAGCACCACATCCAAACCACCCTGAAACACAGCCAGGGTGGGTGACTCCACCACCTCCCTGGGCAGCTCATTCCAGTCCCTGAC
The DNA here is from genome assembly GCA_013399775.1 of Semnornis frantzii. Lineage (NCBI taxonomy): Eukaryota > Metazoa > Chordata > Aves > Piciformes > Ramphastidae > Semnornis > Semnornis frantzii. The sequence continues at coordinate 10,727 of VWYK01014605.1, read as the reverse complement.
CACTCTCTCTCCATGAAAACTTTTTCCTGATGTCCAATCTAAACCTCCCCAGCCTCAACTTGAGGCCATTCCCCCTTGTTCTGCCTCCAGTTCCCTGTGAGAAGAGCCCAGCAGCAGCCTCTCCACAATGTCCCTTCAGGTAGCTGTAGACAGCAATGAGCTCTCCCCTCAGCCTCCTCTGAATGAACTAAGGACTGAGTGAATGCCAGGACTGAAGTGGGACACCCCAGCTGATACTTCCCTCCTCCTCCATCACTCACTTAGCAGCAAGTGTTGCATTTTGCTGCCATTTCCTGGCCCTGTCTCCACAGACAGCACTGCTAAACAGAAATTCTCACAGCACAGATAAACAGAAATTCTCACAATATCCATTTTATTGATGCTTCTGTCTTAGAGCCCCCCTTTGGTTGCTGTGATCTCCTCTTCCATTTCAGCATATCTCAGTCCCTTGATGTCTTCACAGCTCTAGGGAGATTGTAAGAACACAGCTCGGGGTCAGAACACTGTGTAAAGCCATGGGGCCTCTGGCTGCATGTTCTGAATTGCAGAGGTTTGGGAGGGTTTAGTTCACAACAAGTTAGTGTGCAGCAACAACCTGAAATGGGAAACTGGAGGAAGCTTCAAACAGCTGTCCCTAGAGATGCTGTTTTGCTTTACAGCTTACTGCTGGGGGAGTGAACACCGAGACCTAAAATGCGAGGATGCTTCTGCTCCTCCTCAGGAGTTTCAGCTGAGGACTGAGAATGTCAGAACTGCAGAGAATCAGGGAATGGCTGAGGTTGGCAGGGACTTCTTCAGATCATCTGCTCCACCCTGCTGCCTCAGCAGGGTCACTTGGCAGGACTGTATCCAGACAGCTTTTGATTACCTCCACGGATGGAGACTACAACCTCTCTGGGAAACCTCCCACAGTTTTGTCCAACCTCCCACTAAAAATGTCACTCCATGATATCTAAAAACTGTGCATGAAAATAGTCTCTAAAGATAATCTCCTGGAGATGAATTATGAAGAAACCCCAAATCCTGGTCCTGGAATACTCTGGGGTGAAATTTTCATGTGTTGTAAATGACCAGAAAACAACCCCAGCTGCTCTGATTTAGCCTTGTGCCCAGTTGTGTTTTGTGCTGATTTGATGTCAGAGAGGCTGATTCTCCATTGCCCCTTACAGTGTGCATTGGCTGTCACCCAAGTGGGTGCAGAGCCCCTACCTTCTCATGTACAGGTGTCTTTGTGTACTGACTGTATCTGCAGTTCTGCCAGAGCACACTTTTTTGGGGCAAAGAGTCTGGGGCCCTGAGAAACATTCAGCAGGATTTATGTTTACAAATCACTGAGCCAAACTCCAATTTGATAGACACCTCCAGAAATTGCTTAAATAGGCTAAGCCATGATTAGCAAGAGAGAGCAGAAAGGGGTTTATTAGCTGGTAGCACTTGCCAAGGTTTGTTTTAGTAACTCTGCACCATGAATGCACTCAGAATCCTGCTCAGTGGTCACTTGTGAGCAAGTTCAAATGTTTGGCTAGGAGTGAGGGGTTTTCTCTTAAATGATTTGCTCAGGTGGGAAGTTCTGAGTGAGTTTGGCTGTTTTTTTAGCTCCAAAATGCTTCACTGGAAGATGTAAGGGATATAGCAACGTTCCAGAAGCACACTGAGAATCCTCTGGCTCTCTAAACGCAGCTCTTCTGAAGCAGCAAAGTGTTAGGGAAGGGCTCAGTGCTGCAGCCAGGAGAGAAACCTCTCTTTAAAGCCTTGGATTTAAAGGCAGGGCTGAAAACCATCTTGCATATCTGCTCCCTTCTCCGTGGGCTGTAGGTGGGCTGGTAGGACGCAAACTGGGCAGGGTGCTGCTCCTGGGACATTCCTCTGTGGAGGTGGTGGTTGAGATTAGCTCCTGACCTGCTCAGACTCATCCAGCAGCTCTGGATGTGCTTGAGGCACTGCTCCAGAAATAGGAGGCACCCCTCAGAGTATGCATGCAGGAACTGGGGACTTTTGGGTTACCAGTGCTGGGGTTAGGGTCTGAGTTGTCCTTTACTGGACCCTCTCAGAGCTCCCAAGTGAGAAATGGTTCTGCTGGAGACTGGAACTATTGCCAAGGTCTGGGAATGCCAGGACAAGGGGCAATGGGTTTGAAGTGGCAGAGGGGAGATTGGAACTGGATGTTAGGAGGAAGTTGTTTGCAGTGAGGGTGGTGAGACACTGGCACAGGTTGCCCAGGGAGGTTGTGGCTGCTTCCTCCCTGGAGGTGTTGAAGGCCAGGTTGGAGGAGGCCTTGAGTGACCTGTGCTAGTGGGAGGTGTCCCTGCCTATGGCAGGGGGTTGGAACTGGATGATCCTTGAGGTCCCTTCCCACCTTACCATTCTGTGATTACTTTGATAGGAGAGATAATCTAAGAAGCTGGATGCATTGGTCTCATGACAGCATCTCTGTTCTGCTGTTACCCAAGCACCAGGGAGACTTTCTTCTGCTCTTAAGGTTTACCTCCAGAATAAAATACACTCTGCAGAGAATGATTAATGGCATGACTTCTCTTGGGGTAAATTGGCCATGAATTCATTTAGGGAGTGCTAATAATAATTTATGAGGAAGGATTAAATTAAGACAAAGGCCAGGACACCAGTTCAAGAAAACTTTGTTCCTTTAAATCATCAACACTGCCTGAGCTTCACAGTAGCTGCAGCTGTGGTCTGAAGTATATTTCATTAATTAATTAATTTGTTTATACCTTGAAAGCAAAGCAGTTCACATCTGCTGGTCTGGACACCTGCTCCACAGAGCTCTGGAGATGGGGAAGCTGTTGCAAGGATCATTTAGTTGATCATTTAGCCAACTGAGTGCTGGGCTGCATCAAGAGCAGTGTGGGCAGCAGGGCAAGGGAGGGGATTCTGCCCCTTTGCTCTACTCTCCTCAGACCTCACCTGCAGTCCTGGGTGCAGTTCTGGAGTCCCCAGCACAGGAAGGACATGGAAGTGTTGGAGTGGGTCCAGAGGAGGCAACAAAGATGCTGAGAGGGCTGCAGCAGCCCTGCTGTGAGGACAGGCTGAGAGAGTTGGGGGTCTGCAGCCTGCAGAAGAGAAGGCTTCCAGGAGACCTTAGAGTAGCCTTCCAGGATCTGAAGGGGGCTCCAGGAAGGCTGGGGAGGGACTATTGACAAGGTCTGGGAATGGCAGGACAAGGGGAATGGGTTTGAAGTGTCAGAGGGGAGATTGAAAGTGGATGTTAGGAGGAAGTTGTTTGCAGTGAGGGTGGTGAGACACTGGCACAGGTTGCCCAGAGAGGTTGTGGCTGCTCCCTGCCTGGAGGTGTTGAAGGCCAGGTTGGAGGAGGCCTTGAGTGACCTGTGCTAGTGGGAGGTGTCCCTGCCTATGGCAGGGGGTTGGAACTGGCTGATCCTTGAGGTCCCTTCCAACCTTTCCATTCTATGATTCTATGAGTTGCCTGTTCCTGATCATCCCCAGCTTTTTGTTTCCTCCAGAGCTCCAATGCAATCAAAGCTGAGATATTTTCAGTGGCACCTGTCTGGGAAGGTGTTTGTTGGGTTTCTTTTTTTCCCCCAAACACCCTTCAGACAAGCACTAGTGGTGTGGTTGCAGCTAATTCCTAGCAAAAGTCAGTCACAGTGTGTGCCACCAGCTCTCACCATGGTCATTAATCTTCAGGAAACAACATGTTTATCTTATCTGTTGGTATTAAGATCAGAGCTTGCTGATTTAAGACCTGGCTTCTTGTACCTTTCTGCATCTGTTTATGTATTTGCAACTAATAAATTCCTATAAATTTGACTGTAAATGACTATAAATTACATCAATGCCTGCATCACTTTACACAGCCTTAAATTCATGCAGCATAAATCTTTTGAGTGAATGATTTGTGAAGAAGCACCATTACCACAGGCAGAATGCAGCTGCTGCCTGGGAGCTGTGGGAAACTGGAGGGTAGCTCATGGCTAAATTGCTGCTGGTGGTTGACCTCCAGAGCATTTATAATCCAAGCAATTCACTCTTTAGGTATCACCAGTTAGAAGAATCATAGAATGGTTTGGGTTGGAAGTGACCTCAAGGATCAGCCAGTTCCAACCCCCTGCCATAGGCAGGGACACCTCCCANACTTCCATGTCCTTCCTGTGCTGAGGGCTCCAGAACTGCACACAGGACTCAAAGCAATTAATGCTTCGATGCAGCTCTAGGAATTGGGCTCTGTGTCATGACAAGAGTAAAATGTCATCTGGCAGGTGACCACAGAGTTGCCCTAGAAGCTTTAACTGCCATCACAATGGAAGTGCTCAGGCATCCCATGTTGCCAGTGTTGGTTGCATTGGGCTCATGCCTAACACTGAGTCATCAGGTGGAGATTACGTTCTGAGCGTCCCTGGGCATGGGAGTGGGATGACACTAAAACTCCCCTGCAGGGCTCAGAGTCCTTCAGAAGGCCTCTCCTCTGGTCTCTGAGCTGGACTGTGACAAGCACAAGGCTCTTGGTTAAAAAAACCAAGAGAATTTGCTGCCTAAAATTTCACAGTCCTGCAGACCCTCAGAGCTGTGGCCAGTTGGTGGTGTTTGTAAGCCCCCAAAGCTGAAATGTATTGAGGGTTAGTTTCTATCTGGACAAAACAAATGCAAACCTGTTGGACCAGGCTGGGAGAAAAGCCCTTCTCCAGGGGCATATTGGGAATACAGCACCTTGGGCCCTGGCCAGTTCCTCAGGATTGGTGTTCAGTAAAACATATCATAAGAGTGATGTATTTTAGCTGATTGCCTTTGTTGTTGTTGCTGTTGTTTGATGTGGCCCCATCTTCTTCTCTGCTTTTCAGGGGTCCTTGTGCTGACTTTCTTTGTGAACAGATTTCATGTCAACAGCATCACTGGCAAAGACCAATTCATTATAGCATATGGGGGTCTCCGAGGAGCCATTTGCTTCTCTTTGGTTTTCTTGCTCCCTGACTTCCACAGGAAGAAGCTCTTCATTGCTGCAACAACTGTTGTCATCCTCTTCACTGTGTTCATACAGGTAAAGGCAATTTCAGTGTCATCATATCATTACCAGGTGTATGAAGGAGCATGATTTTTTTTTTTTCTTTTTTTCTCCAAATCATAGAATTGTTTAGACTGGAAAAGATTTTTAAGACTATTGAGGCCAAGCATTCACCCAACACTATCAAGTTCACCACTAAGCCATCTCCCTAAGCACCACTTCTATGTATCTTTTAAATGTCTTTAGGAATGGTGACTCCACCACTGCCCTGGACAGCTTGTTCCAGGGCTTGACATTCCTTTTAGGGAAGAAATTTTCTCTAATATTCAACCTGAACCTCCGCTGGCACATTCTGAAGCCAGCTCCTCTCATCCTATCACTTGCTGCTTGAGAGAAGAGACCAACCCCCATTTGGCTCCAACCTCCTTTCAGGGAGCTGTAGAGAGTGAGAAGGTCTCCCCTCAGCCTCCTCTCCTCCAGGCTGAACTACCCCACTTCCCTCAGCCACTTGTCCCAAGGCTTGTGCTCTACACTCTTCATCCCCTTTTGTTGCCCTTCTCTGGATATGCTCCAGCACCTCAATGTCCTCCTTGTAGTGACTGACCCAAAACTGAACCCAGTAGTTGAGGTGCAGCCTCACCAGGGCTGAGCACAGGAGGGCAACTACTGCCCTGGTCCTGCTGCCCACACTATTGCTGATACAGACTAGGATGCTGTTGGCCTTCTTGGGCACCTGGGCACACTACTGGTTCATATTCAAGCTGCTGTCAACCAACACCTTCACGTCCAATAGTAATAATACCCAATGATCATCAGAACTATCCCCAATGATCATCAGAACTATCCCCAATGATCATCAGAACTATCCCCAATGATCATCAGAACTATCCCCAATGATCATCAGAACTATCCCCAATGATCATCAGAACTATCCCCAATGATCATCAGAACTATCCCCAATGATCATCAGAACTATCCCCAATGATCATCAGAACTATCCCCAATGATCATCAGAACTATCCCCAATGATCATCAGAACTATCCCCAATGATCATCAGAACTATCCCCAATGATCATCAGAACTATCCCCAATGATCATCAGAACTATCCCCAATGATCATCAGAACTATCCCCAATGATCATCAGAACTATCCCCAATGATCATCAGAACTATCCCCAATGATCATCAGAACTATCCCCAATGATCATCAGAACTAAGCCACTAGATGGACAGAAGGGATTTACCAACCATTAAAACTCTCCATCCATGGGGTGGTAAGACATAGAAAGATTTAATATTGTTACTGAAAGAGGCAGGGGATGTCAGAACATGTCACAGGTTCCTGAGGCTGTGACTAGCAGTTGTTGATTTACACTATGTGCTGTAGTGTTTGCCATGGTAGCTTCTCCCAGCTTTCATCTGATCCATCCATAACTGGGATAGCAGAGGTGAAAATTGCCCAGAATGCTGCTGGCAAAGGTTTGCTCCCTGAAGCAGTGCTTTTGAGTGTCTTATGTGAGAGCAAAGTCTGGTAGAGGTAATCCTGCTCTGACAGGGAGGGTTGGACTGGATGATCTTTCAAGGTCCTTTCTAACCCCTAACATTCTGTGATTCTGTGAACAAAGCCAACATAGAGAAACTTCTACAACTGGTGTGCTGTTTGAGCAAGGCAAGGACCTCTTGTAGACCTTGTTATGAAATGAAATGCTGCCTGAGCTGTGCAGCAATGGAGGTCACTTTTACTGATCCCACAGTCGAGGAAATGGAAGGCACTGGAGATAGTCCAAAGCCTGCGAACACAGGCAGCAGGAATGACATAGTTACATGGTTGGTTGTCTCAGTTTTGGTGGTTCACAAGTGGGACAACTTAAAGGGATCTAATTTTGACAGAATGTTCTTCACACAGTCTGAGAATGAGCTCCATCTCAGTGGGGCACCCAGCAGCTGCAGCATCAACACCCATTAGCTGTCTATGAAAATAGTTTGCACCTCTGTCTGAGATGTTTCCACATCCCTGCTTGCAGAGCAGCTGCAGCTGCTTTGTGATGATGCAGCAGGAAGGGGATTCCACTGCAGGGAAAAAAAAAAAAAAAAGGGTGTGCTATTTGTTATAAAAGCAAGGAAAAGCAGCAGGCAGTTAAAAAGTCCTGGCACATTTGATTTGATTTGCTTCTAATTTTTCTTTTATAACTGATCCCTAAGCCCTGTTGCTACCTACTTTCTCTTTCTGCTCTAGGGATTCTGGGGTTGTCTCTAGTTGCTCTGAGGTATTTAGTTTATTGTTGAAAGCACAAATGTGCTCTTATTCTTATTAATAAATTATTATTAATTCATTACTCTTAAATTATTACTATTAATTACATGCTGCTGCTGCTTATTATTATTATTAACCATGAGGGTTGTGAGACCCTGGAATGGGTTGCCCAGGGAGGTGGTGGAAGCCTCATCCCTGGAGGTGTTTAAGGCCAGGCTGGATGAGCCTGATCTAGTGTGAGGTGTCCCTGCCCAGGGCAGGGGGTTGGAACTGGATGATCCTCATTGTCCCTTCCAACCCTGACTGATTCTATGATTCTGTTGTGGTGGTTGTTGTGGTTGTTGTTCAGCATGAGGGTGGTGAGAGCCTGGAATGGGTTGCCCAGGGAGGTGGCAGAAACCTCATCCCTGGAGGTGTTTAAGGCCAGGCTGGCTGAACCTGATCTAGGTGTCCCTGCCCATAGCAGGGGGGTTGGAACTGGATGCTCCTTGTGGTCCCTTCCAACCCTGACTGATTCTATGATTCTGTTGTAGTTATTATTATTATTGTTGTTGTTACTGTTATTATTATTACCATAGTATTTATTTGCTTGGTTTTTTGGATTTGTTTTTTTTTTGTGTGGTTTTTTTTTTAATTTTATTTAATTTAAAAGACTGATTTCCACTATGAGTCTTCTATTTTTTTTTTTGCAAACCTCCATCCCATAGAAAGGCTGCAGGGCATCTGAGAAGGCATGGGAAGGGTAAAGCTTGCAGAGGAGATCTTATTGTGACATTTCTGTATTTAAAGGGCTCCCTAAGAAAGATAGAATGGTTTAGGTTGGAAGGAACCTCAAAGATCATCCAGTTCCAACCCCCTGCCATAGTCAGGGACACCTCCCACTAGTACAGGTCACTCAAGGCCTCCTCCAACCTGGCCTTGAACACCTCCAGGGAGGGAGCAGCCACAACCTCCCTGGGCAAGCTGTGCCAGTGGAGAATCTCTTTAGCAGTGCCTGCTGTAACAGGACAAGAGGTCCTTTAAGTAAGCTGCATGAGGGGAGATTTAGACTAAACCTAAAGAAGCAATTTTGCAGGCTNTTATTATTATTATTGTTGTTGTTACTGTTATTATTATTACCATAGTATTTATTTGCTTGGTTTTTTGGATTTGTTTTTTTTTTGTGTGGTTTTTTTTTTAATTTTATTTAATTTAAAAGACTGATTTCCACTATGAGTCTTCTATTTTTTTTTTTGCAAACCTCCATCCCATAGAAAGGCTGCAGGGCATCTGAGAAGGCATGGGAAGGGTAAAGCTTGCAGAGGAGATCTTATTGTGACATTTCTGTATTTAAAGGGCTCCCTAAGAAAGATAGAATGGTTTAGGTTGGAAGGACCCTCAAAGATCATCCAGTTCCAACCCCCTGCCATAGTCAGGGACACCTCCCACTAGTACAGGTCACTCAAGGCCTCCTCCAACCTGGCCTTGAACACCTCCAGGGAGGGAGCAGCCACAACCTCCCTGGGCAAGCTGTGCCAGTGGAGAATCTCTTTAGCAGTGCCTGCTGTAACAGGACAAGAGGTCCTTTAAGTAAGCTGCATGAGGGGAGATTTAGACTAAACCTAAAGAAGCAATTTTGCAGGCTGAGGATGGTGACACTGTCCAGGATTGACCAGAGAGGTGGTAGAAATCTCTGCAACCATTCCAGGGCAGGTTGTTGGGGCTCCAAGCAACCTGCTCTAGTTAAAGATGTCCCTGCTGACTGCGGGGGGGTTGCACTTAGATGACCTCGCAAGGTCCCTCCCAACCTAAACGATTCTGTGATCTGTAGCTCAGGCTGCTCTCAGAGAGCGCATAGGAGCTGCCACGCCTGACTCCTGCCCACGGCTGCGCAGCTAGCAAGGACCCACGCTGCTCAGCCTGCAGCTGGGGCACAGCCTGGGGCAGCTGTCGCTGTGCCCCGCAGCTGTGTGGCAGAGAGAGGTCTGCTGTCCCCAGGCACAGGGTGGGCTGCGAGGAGTCGCAGCGCTGCGGGGCGCAGGGGAGCGCAGCTCGGCAGCCGCAGGCAGCTCTCGGCGTGGCTCTGACATCTAGTGGCAAAAACGGCCCCGCAGCCTGCCCCGCCGGGGGGGG
>VWYK01014603.1:20431-36594 GCA_013399775.1 Semnornis frantzii | reverse complement strand
TTTCTGCCCACTAGATAATGTGTCCCATTGCCATATCTCTATGCTGGGGCGATTTGCTGTCCCCCATTCCAGCCTGCGGGGGTGGGGTAGGGTACTTGACACCTACTCCCTTCACATTCCTATTCCTAACCCCTGGAACTAGGGGTGGGGGGGAGCAGAACAGTTTCACACCCCATTCAAACCTTTGGTGGGGCAGGGACTTCGGTGTGCCCCACCGCATAGACCCATAGCAACTGGGGGCTCGGAGGCTGTGGCAGTTATGATTTTAAATTATACCATGGCAAATTCCCTCTCTTCCAACTTCCTTGGTCTTTATTTGACTTAGGTTTTCCTAGCATGTGGAGAGCAAAAAAACTAAATATGTAAACCAGATGCATGACTGACTTAAAAAAAAAAACTAAAAAGCTAAGATTTTTGTATGTTCCTTATTTCTAGGCATGTTTAACATTTCCCAGATGAAAAACCGGCCAATGATCCTGATTGGTGGGTGACAAATCAGTACGTAATACATACACCATGGTTTCATTTGGGTTTTGTCTTCTGGGCAACAGAGTGGATTGAGCTTTTAAGTCTAATTTATGTTTGGTTCTGGCTAAGGTTTAGGCAAAGAAATGTTTGTTTGTTGTTTATTTGTTTTTTGTTTTTTTTTAAGGCAGTTGTGGTTAAGGTGCAGAAGTGGAAGAGAAGGAAAGGTTTAATGCTCCTACCAAGCCTTATCCAGTCTTCCAAGTGACAGCACTGGCTTTCCAAAGGGATCCTAATTTTCTCACCTGTATGCTTTCCTTGTACTTAAAAAGAATAGCTTGTTAACCTACAAGGCAATTTGGGGTGACATTAACCAAATTACCACATAGAAGTCCATCCTGCATCCTTTATGTTTATCCCTGAATTAAGAAATTGAACTTCACTTAGAATATAGAGAGACAGATGCAAGTTTTTCCACCTCACTGCTACTAAACTTCAGAATCTGAAAGCTGGGGCTCTGTTTTTTGGAAATGTCCTTTTATTGCTTCAAAGTCTTAGAAAATAACCATGAAAATTGTAGTACCTGGTATCTGACCAGCACTATGGATGGAGTGTTTCTTTTCCTTTGTTGTCTCTATTGAAGATGTTTGCTAACTCTCCCCTCTGCTTGAAGCTATGTTCCTGAGTGAGGCAGCAGCCCTGTTGTTTCTTACGGATTTTTTTACATCATCTTTTACCTCCTATATGCCTCCCATTTCATAAGATAGCTATCCTCCTAAATACCATTTGTGGGGTTTTTTTCCCCTTCCTTACAGTTGAGAAATGTTTGCAAGGTTTAGCATAGTGGGATTAATTGGAAGTTGCTCTGTTTCTTATCAACTGTGTTCAGTTTTGGGCTCCCCGGTTTAAGAGGGACAGGGATCTGCTGGAGAGGGTCCAGCAGAGGGCTACAAAGATGATGAGAGGACTGGAGCACTGCCTGATGAGGAGAGGCTGAGGGACCTGAGGCTTTTGAGTCTGGAGAAGAGAAGACTGAGAGAGGATTTAATAAATGTCTATAAATATCTGAGGGCTGAGGGTCAGGAGGGGAACACAGGCTCTGCTCACTTGCTCCCTGGGATAGAACAAGGAGCAATGGATGGAAGCTGCAGCACAGGAGGTTCCAGCTCAACACAAGGGGGAACTTCTTTGCTGTAAGGGTCACAGAGCACTGGCACAGGCTCCCCAGAGAGGTTGTGGAGTCTCCTTCTCTGGAGACTTTCAAGACTTGTCTGGATGTGTTCCTGTGTGACCTGAGCTAGATTGTATGGGCCTGCTCTGGCAGGGTATTGGACTCAATCTCTTTGGGTCCCTTCCAACTCCTCTGACATCCTGTGATCCTGTGAACAAAGGCAGAAAAATGCAGGAGGAGTGGAAGAGATGGATGCTGTTTCAAACTCAAACTCTCATCCTCCCATTGATACTCTGGAGCAGGTTAGCTGCTCAGCAGGTTCAAGCACAGCTTTTAAAATGTACTCCAGGGGAATGGAAGTGTAACATGACTTAATTGGCAGGTCTTTGCTACAGGTAGTACAGTATTAACTCCTTGTTTTTTCCTAACCCAAAACCTAAAGGCAACAGAAGTACAAGCACTAATTACAAAACAGGCACTACAAAGGTATTTTAATAGGTATTTTAATATAGGCTTTCACTGAGAGTATTTTTTCACTCAATGCCCCCTTTTAAAGGGCCATCATTTTCCATGTTGAGTTTTACAGTGCAAGATTGGGTCTCTCAATTTACTTTTGCTCATTTGAACTTGGCCACTGCTGATTTGTGTTCCAGGAAAGGGGAAAGAAGGTCTTTTCTTTAAAGTGTGTATTGACATGAAAAATGCTGTACTAAACTCCTGACAGCCCATTGGGGCCTACATAATTTTTCAAGATGCCTTTGAAAGAATCCCCATGCTCCAAAGTTTGCACTTGTAGCAGTGTTTAGATGTCTACAGATTAGATCCATCCAATTTCATGTTGAAAAATGCTTTAGCATTGTCTGACATACATACTGTAAAAGGAGCAGCCAGTCTAGGTCCTCCTGCAGCTGCTCCACATCCTTTTGAGACTAACTGCTGGCAATCACCTCATCAGTGGAGATGAGTGAAGAGTATCCCACTGTGACACATGAGGAATCATTAGGAGATTTCCTTACTGTGCTTTGAATTACTTAAAAACTTCAAATGCTGCTGGTATGCAAGCAATCAGTGGGGGTGTGTGTATGGAATTAATTTAATGAAAAAAGTAATGAATGATGTGGAAATCACTAATTGGTTTTTGCTAGTCCCAGTAAGCCAAACCAGGCTCCTTCCTTGCACTGCTGTTGTCTGATCCTTTCTATATGGCTTGTATCCTATTTCCCTTAATAGAAATATTTCTTTCTGCAGATTGTTCTCCTCATGAGTTCAGTTATGGGAATTTCCTCCTTAATTTTGGTGTCTCCTGCTGCCTTCTCAACCCATGACATTAATTGTTTTAGCTTCCAACTAGCACAAACTTCAGGTGCAGTTTGTCACATGGTTTCATAGAAGGGCTTGAGCTTGAAAGGATCTTAAAGATTACCTAGTTCCAACCCTCCCTGCTGTGGGCAGGAACACCTCCTGCTAGACGAGGTTGTTCAAAGCCTCACCCAGTCCAGTCTTAAGCACTTCTGAGGATGGGGCATCCCACAACTTCTCTGTGCAGCCAGTTGTGTGCTGTATGGTATGTATTTGAGCAATTTAGGTGAAGACAGAGGACTAGGTATAGCTTGAAGAAAGTGTAAGTTGTTAGGAAAAATGAAAATGCTTTGCATGTTTTACTATCTGTTCCTCTCTTTATTTATCACTCTGCTTGAGCACATGATAGTACTTCTCTGCTCCCCAACTTGTGTGTTTACCCTGTGAAAGTAAGTTCCTGTCTGCCTTTACCCTCCAGCTTCTCCTGGGGATAAGACACCTTGCCCATGGTTTAGCTTCAGCTTTAAAGCTAATCAAGGAGTCCAAGTGTTCCTGGATTTTAAAAGGAATATTCATGTTAGGTTAATAAACAAAGAAAGAAAGGAGGAATAAATCACAGCTTTCTGTGATCTTCTAAAGCAGAGCAATGTGGAGAGGCTGGAGCTGGTCTTTTCTCACAGGTAACTGGAGACAGAACAAGGGGGATGGCCTCAAGCTGAGACTGGGGAGGTTTAAATTAGATATTAGGAAAAAGTTTTTCACAGAGAGAGTGGTCAGGGACTGGAATGAGCTGCCCAGGGAGGTGGTGGAGTCACCCAACCTTGATGTGTTTAATGAGGGTCGTTTGAATGTGGTGCTTAGGGCTATGGTTGAAGGTGAATCTTGTAGAGTAAGGTTCTAGGTTGGACTTGGTGATCCTGAGGGGCTTTGCCAACCTGGATGATTCTGTAATGTTGCACTCAAAATATTTGTCCATTATCCCACTCCTCTGAAGGTAAACACATTACCACATTGCCAGAATCTTTATTTTAATGGGTAGGCCAGCAGCTGTAGATCAGAAATGGCCTTTGTCTTGGATATAGGTTCCAGTGATTTAAAAAAAAAAAAAAAAGTATGCTTCTGGCACTTCCAGATCAGTGTTTGGAGGGTACTTGAAGAAGGTGCCAAGCATATCAGTCTCATCATAGCTGAGAGTGGAGCTGACAAGGGAGTTTGTTTATTTTTTGAAAAAAGAGTGGGGTGGGGCATAACCAGTGGGTTGTCCACACTTATTGCCATGTGGACAAGGCGATACCTGTAGGTTGAGGAGGCAGAGCTAGCTCAGCAAGGTGCAGAGGGGCCAGGAAGCTGCTTTGATTTACCTATGGGCAGTCTGCAGATCCAGAAGTAAGACTCTCAAAGGCTAGAACTGCCAAATTGAGGTTATTGAGCAAAGCCTAACTCCACAGTTCTCACAGAGAAGAGAGCAGAAGTTCCAGAAAGAGAACAACTCTTATCAATGAGCCTATGAAAGGTGGACTTAGCCACTTACTTACCTATATATGCTGCTTTCTCTTGACTTACAAAACAAATCGTATGAAAAAGACTCCTTCTGTCTTGACACTTGGCACTTAGCCCTGTGCAAGTGCCAAAGCGGAGGGATTAAATGGTGAAAAGGGGCAGGAGGGCTTACTACTGCTCTGCCAGTTGGGAGCTCTGCCAGCTCGACTTGGAACATACTTCTGAGTAGATTCAAAATCTGTCTGTCAATGAGGGGAGTGTGGTTTTCCCAGTGATTAAATTGCAGCTGTCATTAATGTGGTAAGAGCTGGCAGTAGGAAGAGAGGCTTCCATCACAGAGCCACCCTATCTGAGCTTGTAGGCAGCACAGTTGCAGATGCATTGCTTTCTGGTCTCTTCTGTCCTCAAGTCCTGGTGTGACCCTGCGGAAGCTGATGAAAGCAGGAAGTTCAGCTGCCTGTGCTAAGAAGAAGGTGTTTGGAAAGGCAGAGCTGAGAATGTGTGCAAAACTTTCCTATTAGGTCTGCCAGGCTTCTGAAAGAAGACTAGTGCTGGGACAGCCCCAAATGGAGGCTGAGAGCTGCTGTGACTTGCTTTTCTTCAGAACCAATGTGCCTGTATGTTTTCCTGGCTGCTCTTTCTTAATAAGTGGTGATAATTTTTGAAAGCCAGTTGTTTCTTCTTGTCAAGGACCTTGAAATTGAGTTTTGGGGATTGCAAATGCAGGGAACTAATGAGATGTAAGAGAGGGCTTGAAAAGTGGGTGTTCCCAGGCTCACTGAGGTTTTTACAGTATGGAAAGCCTACTGCTCTGACAGGATTCTTAGCTACTGCACTTAGCTTAGCTTTCCAGTTAGTAAGATGTATTCTTACGTTACTTTCTTTTTTTTCCCCCAGAGCCTGCACAGATGTCACTCCCACTATGCCAAGACGCCCTACAGGATCCCCCAAATTCAAAACAATGGGGCTACACCTTTAGCTATTGGCTGACTTTGAGAGCAAGTGTACCTAAACAAACGGGGAAAGTGTTAATGAAAAAGAACTTTACAGGACAACTGCCAAGATCTCATCCAAAGCAACAGTGGCCCACAAAACCAGAAATTCTACAAACCCAGCTCAGAAGCTTCTGTGTCTTCCAACAGGACACAAGTTCCACATTTGACACAAAGTGCCTTGAGGCTTTTGCGGTTGGCAGAGCTTCTCTTTCCAAAGAGAAAGGTCCAGGGTCTGAATTCTGTACCAGGGATTCGGGATCTTGCACCAAGGTACCTCGTGCCTCTGACAACTTGACTCACACCGATGAGGAAGGACGGGCTGCGATGGTTGATGTCGGAGGGAAGCCAGATTCCAGAAGAAGCGCTGTTGCTAGTGCTGTTGTCCGCCTGGGTGAGAAGGCATTTGGCATGGTGAGGCAGAACCAGGTGAAGAAAGGGGATGTGCTGGCAGTAGCCCAGATTGCAGGAATTCAGGGAGCCAAGCTGACCAGCCTGTTGATCCCGTTGTGTCACAACATCCCCCTCGGTCACGTTGAGGTATCGCTGAGCCTGGATGAGGCCAGATTTGCAGTGGTGATTCGCAGCTCCTGTCAGACGTGGGGGAGGACAGGTGTGGAGATGGAAGCTCTAACAGCTGCCAGCCTGGCTGCTCTGACTGTGTATGACATGTGCAAAGCAGTTACTCAGGACATTGTAATTGAAGAGGTGAAGTTGCTTAGTAAGACAGGTGGGCAGAGAGGAGACTTCTTGAGGGTCTAGATTATATCCAGACACCTCCAGGTGACCACTGTTCATGCTTAGCCTCTTACAGAACTACTTTTGCCCAGCTAGTAGGCTTGGAGACCTCAGCAGACATACCATAAAACAACTTTACAGCTCCAGTTTTCCTTGCCCTGTTAGCTTACTGCTGGGTGAACAGTGGAGTCATTTATCCCTGTTGATAACCATGGGTATATTTTAGAGGACAGATTTCTCCACTCTCCCAATACCTGAATTTCAGTGTCCTCCTCACCATGAGCTTGAGCAAGTGTTGATAGTTGTGCCACAGAGCTGATGAGTTTTTTTCCTTTTGCCTGTGAAATATTCACGGCTGCTGTCATCACCTGACACAACTGTGAACTCTGGAAATGAAGCGAGCACTGTCATTTGGCCACTCAAAATTCTGAAATCTTAATCCTTGACTTGACTCTGTCCACATGACCTCAGTAGTTGGGAGGTGGTGACAGTGAAAAGAACACAGATTGAGAATATTACCATATGGCAGAGATTTAATGGCAAAACTGGTATAGGTGATCCTGCTCTTGCAGGGGTCTGGACTAGATGATCTTTCAAGGTCCATTCCAGTCCCTAACATTCTGTGATTCTGTGAAACACCCAGGGTCAAAGAGGCAGCATCCATCCTTGTGTATTGCTACTGTAGGTAAATCAAACAAGTAGGAAATACCCACGTATCAGCTTCAGAAGAAGAGCAAGAGGGCAGCTCTCCACTTATTTGCAAAATGTGGACAGAGAATTTTTGCTGATCTGAAGGATATCTTTTACAGTGCTAGAAGCATGTTCCAAGCATTTTAACCTTGCAACTCAAATATATTGATGCCTTGTGGTGTTAGCATGCATAAGGGCTTAATTATGCCATGCACAGAGGTAATGTCACCTCTCCTTGACTTTTGAAACAGATATCATACCAAGCCTCAGACTCCCAATTTTTTTTATTCCTATTGTGTGGCTCTTAGGAAGCAAGAAGCTGCATACTCCTGACAAATATAACACACTTAAACGCTAGTAGCCACACTGAAAAATAAGGTAGTTGTTGCCTTGGCCAGTATTTTCCTGCATTTTCCTCTAATTTGCTTTCATGAAGTCTTCTGGCCTTGAAGCACTTAAGTGTCCCCATAAATGCACCAGTGGCCACTGTCATGTAGCATTAAATAGCTTTGATAATGGACTGTCCTAGATAAGAAATTACTCGACAGTATTGTTAGTACTAATGGGTCCTTTTCAAGTGTTAAATACTCTAAGCAAGGTGCTTTCAAGTTTAGTTGACTTGTTTTCTAGTCCTTATGGCTTATGTGAAGTTAGACACAATTCAGGGTGCTCCCTCTCCCACCGCACAGAGTTGAAGACCTTTCTAATAATGTCAAAGAGGATACTAAAAAAGCATCTTAAGCTTTGCAAGTAGCTGCTTCTCTTGGAAGGTGGTTAAATTACTGTGAGCATCAGTAAAGCACAGACCACACTGCCACACACAGTAAGCACAGGAGTAAGATAAGGCAATAGGTTTTGGTATACATCCTTTACAAATCTTGTACACTACCAGAGAAGGCACTTTGCCATTACAGGTGGATTAATTTGATTCTTTATTCATTGTTGCTGTGAGTTAAGGCACATGCAATGACAAAGCACCTACAGCTGCAAGGTGGAGGAGACTGGAAAGCTTGGTCCCCAACCTCCGTAAACATTTATATATCAGCATTCAGTGTTCTCAAGGCAATCAGACTATAACACTAATCTGTCTGCAAGGGCACTCCTGCTCCTTCACAGAAGTGTACCTAGCACTGCCATACTGAGCACCAACAAGTCTGCCCTGACCCTGCAAATACAAGATACTGTTCAGCTGTGGAGCTGCTGTGCACACAATGCTAAAGTTTCCCTAGCTCAGTGACAAACAAATTGTGACTACAAGGAAGCCTGTGCATAACCTGCTAAGTCGATTGATTTACACAAGCACCCCAGCAGGTACAACACACCCTGCCCTCCCTGTCTTCACCCAGGCTTTAGCTTAGTTTTGAAAACTAAAAGGAAACTCAGCAGCAATGAAATGATGCTTTGGGGCATATGATTCTTTTGCCTCTGAGAAGTTTGCTGTTGTGTTATGAAGCCCACACAGAGGACTTGAGGCCGTGCAAGGGACAACAGCACATACACGACTGCCACGCACATCTTGCTACTTACACACATTTCCCTACTTACTTGGGTGAAGAGTTTTGGACAAGCAGACTTCGGTGCCATTTTATGCTCATTTTACATTATCAAGTCCTGAAACTATGCACATTTATAACTAATTGTCATAGGTTTAAAGAGCTGACAGAGTGAAGCTCTCAAATGAATTGGAGAAAAAAAACACAGAATTGTATTTGGAGAGAGTTACAGATAGAAATTACAAGGCAGATACAGAATCCATAAGCGAGTCCCCTTGAATTTTCCCCCAACCCAAAACTAAATCTATCATCCCCAGTGCTCCAATCCTCACCCCCCTCATGCCTCTGCCATCCAAAAGGCCTAAGCACAGCCTCTGGAGGCCCCAACCAGGCCTATCCTTACATGTTTGTCCTGATAACGCAGCTCCTGCCCGGCAGAAGGCTGGAGGGGAGGAGGAAAAGAGAACAAACTGGCCTTGCCCTGAGCTTATGAAGAGATAGCAGAATTGTGGCATTGAATAACAATCCTCAAGTCCCAAAAGGACTTTCTTAACCCTATAGTTCCCAACCTGGGACACTAATGAACCAAGCATGATTAAACAGAACATTTTGTAAGGGAAATGAACTGATAGGACTGCATGATTCAGTGGTGCTGGGTGGGCAATGGACTGCTTTTTGGAGGTCTGTTTTGTTAGTTGTTTGGTTTTGGATATTTTTGTCTATTGCATTTTTAATAAATACCAGTTGTAATGGAGTATGATTCACAGTGCTTTGAATATCCTTTTTATTCATTCATAGAAACACTGTGTTTTAATCCACATGCTTCTGTGAATAGTCAGCTCCTGCCAAGCAGCAAGATAGACATTGTAAGTTGCAACCATTAGGGAAAAATTAGCGAGGGATCAGTCACGGTAACGTTACTTACTGTAAGGAATCTGTTATTTCTTTTTGTTGTTGTTGAGTGAAATTCATCTCTATCTGGCTCTTCTTAAACTGAGTAATCCCATAGGCTTAGCCTCAGAATTTATCATCTCTCATCATTATCCCAGCTTCTCCCACAGGCATGTTCCGAGGCAGCAGCTGTGTATAACAGCACCGCTTTGTGTTGCAGAACAACATAAGGAACTGGTCTTTCCAGGGCTCTCCTCCTTAGTCTGAAACTGAGGTCCTGAAAAGGGCCTATGTAAGTCCATTCCTCCTGAATCATGAATAAGGCAGTCTAAGGGAGATTCCCCTTCTGACTGACCTGAGCTTCCAGAACAGCTCTCACCTGTTACACTACCAAGAAGGCCTGTTCCTTTCTGAGGAAATGTAGTCAACTGAGCTGTTCATTGCAACCAGCCACAGCGCTGCAAGAGGGATTGAGGCAGCAGCTGTACTGCCAGAGGCTCTCTCTGCAGTTACAGCCTTCAAATGCTGCCAGTTCCAGGCTGATAGCACAGAGTTTTCCATCCTTTTTCCTAGGAGCTGCTTCCTAATTTGAAAGGAGGTTTTTGAAGATTAACAAAAAGAAACCACTAAGCCCCACCACCTGAAGGGTGCCATAAAGCACAAGTCACCTCTAACACTGCATGCTGAACAGCACAAATGCAGATCAGAGCAGCCCTCACAATGCATGCACTTTTGCCTGCTGGTAACTCTCACTTGTCCCAGCTAATGTCCCTTTTTTTTGTTTGGGGTTTTTTTCAGGTTTTTTTGTTTTGTTGGGTTGTTTTGTTTTGTTACTGTCTGTTCACTGCTAGCCTGGGTCTTTCACCACAGCTCACCCTATCTTTACTTCGTGGCCACATCCTGAGGGTAGTTCCCCCACCTTCAAACTGCTCTGGAAAAAAATGGATGCAACATAAAAAGGAGAAGACAGCAGAAGTTAGTCACTAAGTGTTCTTAAAGAGATCATGTCGAAGAGAGCAGTGCTTCCAGAAAGTCCTGGGGAAAGAAGAGTGGGGCCACAGCTCAAAATACCTCAGGAAGGGACCTTCTAGATGGGAAATAGTCAAAACTAGATTCTTAAAAGCAGCAACAACTGAGAACTAAAAAGAGGCATGCATTTTTCTAGGCCATTAGTGACCTGCTGCAATTCTGTGTAAGTCACTGACGTTACTCAGACTTACATGGAATTTGACTAAACAGAATCTGTCTCTTCATCCCACACCTTCCTTGGCTAGTTTGCAGCTCCTCCTGGCTGCCTCAGCAGCAGTTATACGGCCATGTAACAGTTTAAAAATGGCTTTAACATTGTGTGCTTTGGCCAGGACACAGGGCTGCTAATTAAATGGAAACAGTTCACTTCCATCCACTTATTAGAGCCTTGATCCAAGAGAATCTTTGCATTCCAGGGAACCTGAAAACAGTTTGAGGTGTTGCAGGTTGCAGTAGGCTGACTAAACTTTTCAGTTTTGAGACTTCATATTAAAGCCTCAGATCTCAAAGCTAGTGGATCAAAGGAGCACAGCAAGCCATGACAGTGGCAGGCAAACTCCTGACATATCTGGCATGCTCCCCAGGAAGGTGCAGGGTGGAGTGGATGGATCCTGTTTCACAGGCTGGTTCTGAAGGGCTTTGGGGGAGCTCAGTACATCCCATCATAAAAGCAGATACTCATTTTGGTCACAACGAGCTTAAACAGTGGTAGCTGAGACACATCCAACAATTTCTACCTTCCCCTATCCCTCCATGCTGCCAGTGCCACGTTTAGAAAGCTTGCAGATTAGCATCTCTATTTTTGTAATCTATTTGCTCCTCTGGTAAGCAAAGTATACTCAAAGCAAAAGTTTTAAGTGCAGGTGGGTCCAAGTTCATGAAGGGCATGGGTACCCTGAGACACTGAGTTTTGTTCTGAGCAGAGCTGCATGACAAACCAAGCATTGCTCAGCTTCGTTTGCACAACCCAGCTGCACTGCCAGGGCCATCAGACAAGCTGCCTAGTGTCTGTGGCTCTTCAACATGCCATACACACAACACTTGCTCCACAGAGCAAGGCTCCACACTTCGTTATTGCTTAAGTGTTGCTTCCAGAATCCCACATTAGCAGCAGCATTGCAGAGAAAATTGCTTCATCAATAGGTCAAGCAACAGAGAGGGCACAGAGCTTATCCTCAGATTCTGGAGAGCTCACTCAAAACTAGAAACTCAGTACTACTAAGCTGTTTCTGCATAGATTTAGTCTCAGAATAAAATGCAAGAAAAACACTCTCATCTATACCAGTAATCCATCAAGGGTCCACAACTGAAAAGACACAAGGCCAGCAAAAGCAGAGTTTCTCCTTGCAGTGTCAAAGGCAGTTTGGCTGCAGTGTTGACAGGAGGTGGGGGAGGAAGAGGAGGAGACAGCAGGAGGGTCAAGCAACTGTAAAGTTGTGTTAAAGTTATGCTTGGAAAATAACACATGCCATCAGATACACAGCAGCTTCATTGGTAGTGTCATCAGCCAGTTTGGTGCACGTTGTGGCAAAGCTCCACCAATATCAGCAGAACTGTGCAGTGTCACTCCAGGCAGAGACCTGACTGGTAACACCCATTCCTCTGAGTTTGGGAGAGAGGAGTTTGAGCTGCGCAGCTCTGACCTGCTGTTACTATCACTTGCCAAGTCCTCAACAAACTCCTGTTTCATTATTGGGGTGATTTGGACACCTAGGCCTCCTCGTGTGCAGAGTTCCAGTGAGGTTGGAATTTCTGCTGTCTTGAGGCAGTGTGGGGAGCTCACTCTCCCTCACTTCCTCCCCTCACTTCTTCCATCCTATCTCATCCCCTCCTCCCCTCCCTTGCCACCCACAGTCTCTGCGCTTCCCCACCTGGGGCCTGACACTGAATGGAAATGGTTTAGCTCTGTGTGGCTCATTTGGCTTCTGCAGGTCAACTCCTGAGGCCATCTTCAGTCCAGATTTAGGAGATGGAGAAAAAAAAAAAAAAAAAAGAGAAAAAGAGAGCTGAGGGAAGTGAGTCGTTTCTTCTGCCCCTAAAGCCTCATCTCTCCTATTGCAGCTGGCAGCTTGAAAAGCTCTATCCTGCCAAGACTGAATCTTAATTGGGATCAGTGGAAAAGACAAGCTGCTGCCAGGGCCACCCTGATCCCAGATTTCTAGAGAAAATGGGCAGAGCTTGCCTGGCCTCACACAATCTATAATATCAGTGGAAGCAGCAGGCTGAGGCCAAGTAGGAGAGGAGATGGCTTAGCTAACTAGTTTGCAAAGGAGCAAGAAGAGTCACACCACATGGAAATTCCTCCTGCTCTTGCAGCCTGCAGGGAAGAGAAACCACCAGCTAAAGGGCAGCTGGCTATGCAGTGAGTCCAATACTACAACCAGTCCTGAACAAACACAAAACTATATAAAACAGGACAAGATAAAGGTTGTTTCTTAGGAGAAAAAGACCAGGACAAAACCTCTTCAAGCATCCCATCTGCATGTGGCACCAAGAAACTACACAATGCTTTTCCTGAGCCACAAACCCCAATTTTAAGCCCACTACATAGACTCTTGCCAGAACTCACTCATACCTCTGCAATTAAGCAGAGTCTCGCCACCACTCTGGCTTTGAGGAAGAACTGCCTCCAACTCTTAACACACCCAGTACTGGTGCTTCTGATCTGAATTATTTATGAGCATGGTGTTCTGGCATCTCAGTCAGTCTTATCTCAGCAACAGCAGCAATGTGTAGGAATGGAGCAGAATGTGTACCCAGCAGTCTGAGTAATTTTGACACCATTTGTCGTATCTTGCAAATTTAGGTGCATCTCTGAAGTGCCTATGTAAGAGGAAGGCTACCATGGTAAGACTGGGACTTTTAGAAGAGCTCACTTTTCTGACCCAGGGGGACAGATGCCATGCAGGCATCTCAGAGTTGCTGGACCTGAGCTGTGAAAATGGGCTTTTGCTCTGGTAAAATGGCTTTAATGGATTTTTTCATTCAGCAAACACTTGGAGGGACACACCCAAGGTATTCAACCATCAGCAACACAACTGCATGCAAAAAGGTCTTGGCCAGACAGATTGGGAGGGGTATTTAAGCACAAGTTTCTTGCATCCATCTTTACAGCCTGCTATTTTCCTCCTAGCTTACAGAGGGTGCCTCAGAGCACGTTGCTCTGGGACATCCTAGATATAGCAAAGACAGGGCCAGTAACAGCCCATCATGGGTCAACCATAGCTTCTGCAAACCTGTGCCCAGTGAACTCTAGCTGAACTCCAGCAACTGGAGGGATTTCCATTTCCACTTCTCCAAGGCTGGTATTTCAAGGTGTTTTTATTTCTTTTTAAACAATGCATGTGGCCAGCTCTGAGAGGAGGCTGAAGAAGGAGAGGGAAACGGTGCAGCCAGTTTATCTGTACAAAGTAGTTCCACATGCAAGCAGAACAGGGCTGGAGTGGCTTGGTGCATGTTTTGCAGTGTGGTTATGGGCCACTGCTCCACCTCCACAAAGCTGTTATTTATTTACTGAAAGACTTGCATTCCACAGAAAAAAAGATGCCCCGAGATAGCACTGTTTCTAAAATTAAACCCAGCTGGATGGTGCAGGGAGAAAACAAGTGAATGCTCTGGTGTTGCCACTAACAGCAGGAACAGGGCTCCCCGTGTCCTGCACTCCCCTTATCCTCACCAAGCTGCAGAAGAGCCTGGCAAAATGCCTCCTGTGTCCTCAGCCATGAGGAAAGCAGCTCTCTGGGAAGTCAGGTTCAGACCAAGTGCCTTACCCAAAAGCCGGAGTGTCACAGCTTCCTATGAGAGGGGATGAAGGTTTCATAGCAGTGACTGCACTTCATTCCTCAGCAGTCTCAGAAAGCCCTTGTCCTGATGCAGCAGAGCAGACCTCCCACCAGGCATCTGCCACAGGTTTGAATGTGCCCAGAAGTCTTTTAATGCATTCTGTGAGATCAGGCTGCATTCCCGAGGCTCATCTCCTACCTAACTTAGCTAAGATTTTCTTCCAGCTCGTGTCACTGGTAGCTTCCTTCTCACAGTAATGCTCATTTAGGCTTTGTTGTAACCTAAAATTAGAAACCTATTTTCACACACACACACAAAAATTTACAGAAGGGAAGGGGAAAACCCAGGTGTTCCTCCAACCTCACACAGCACCAGCAAGAATTTCCCCTCAGACACACTCTTGGCACTGGCCTAACACATCCACAGGGTCCACCTCTACATCAGCAAGTAGTTCAGTGCATCAGCTCATCAGAGCAGCCAGGGCCAGAGCTGCTGTTCAAGGATTTTACCATGGCCTAGATTTAGCCTCATCCCTCAGACCTGCCTCTCCACAGATATACAGCTGAAGTTGCCCATAGGACTGATTGTAAGCTGGTGGAGCGCCCTGCACCCTCTTAAAAATATCCTGGGACTCTGCGAGGGCTAAGGTGACTGTTCCTGTCACACCTGAAGGCCATTGCACAGAACTGGCAGCCAGGAAGGCCTGGCCTGCATCAGGCCTGCTCACAGTATTGAAGAGATGCTTTAGAGCACCAGTTCTCATGTCTTGAAACCAGTGCATCACCTAACCTTCTTGGGGAGGAGAGGGGCAGACTGAGGGGAAGGGGTACCCATCTTGCTTATACAGCGTTGCCACAATGTCATAATCAAATGAAAAATAGCTTAAGCTTTAAGTAGATGGACATTCATTTCCTTATTTTGTTTGTTTCCTCTTGTGGGCAATGGAGTGCACACAAGTTTTTGATTTTTTCTTCTTCCTCGGGCACCGCCCGCAGATCTCTTTCTGATACCTTTACAGACCATTGGCTGTACAGGACCCAAAAATTACAAAACATTGGCAGAGTTTGATAATCAGAAGATGGACTATGGGGTCACCACAAGCAAGTACTCAGGTAGTCTCTCACGTGGCCTCCAAGCCAATTCTTGCAAGAGTCCAAATATTTTAGAGGATGACCAAACAGGAGGTTTGCTCCTGCAGACCCACTGGCAAGGCAGATCTTTACTAACAGAGAAACAGGTAGCAAGTATCCTGAATTCCTGGGTCCCTCTGGCACAAGATCCAACTACCTCAAGAAACCTTACAATCACAGATGTCCCTCACCTTCAGCCTCTTAAAACTTCTGCAAGGACACTGACAGAAGGCAGACCTCATTGCCACAGGTACAGGCAGCAACATAGAATCATAGAATGGTAAGGTTAGAAGGGACCTCAAGGATCATCTAGTTCCAACCCCCTGCCATAGGCAGGGACACCTCCCACTAGTACAGGTCACTCAAGGCCTCTTCCACCCTGGCCTTGGGCACCTCCAGAGAGGGAGCAGCCACAACCTCCCTGGGCAACCTGTTCCAGTGCCTCACTATCCTCACTGGAATGAACTCCCTCCTGACATCCAGTCTAAATCTCCCCTCTGCCAGTTTAAACCCATTGCCCCTTGTCCTGTCATCGCACAGTTAGAATCATAAACATGTCAGGGTTGGAAGAGACCCCAAGGATTATCTAGTTCCAACCCCTCTGTCATGGGCAGGGACACTTTCTACTAAATTAGGTTGCACAAAGCCACATCCAGCCTGGTCTTAAAAACTTCAAGGGATGGGGCTTCTACCTGGGCAACCTGTTCCAGTGTCTCACTACCCTCACACTGAACAGTTTCTTCCTAACATCTAATTTAAATCTACCCTACTCTAGCTTGGATCCATGCCCCCCAGTCCTATCACTGCCTGACATTCTAAAAAGTCTCTCACCAAGGTTTGTTGTAGGTCCCCTTCAGATACTCGAAGACCACAATAAGGTCTCCTTGGAGCTTTTTCTTCTCCAGGCTGAACAGCCCCAACTCTCTCAGCCTGTCCTCATAGCAGAGGTGCTCCAGCCCTCTGATCATCCTAGTGGCCCTTC